>RJWM01022317.1:0-33874 GCA_004363535.1 Dasyprocta punctata | reverse complement strand
GTTCTGGCAGATCCAATGGGTGAGGAGTACACACCTATTTTGCAGATGGCCGTCTTCTCATTCTGCCCTCACATAGTCATTAGAGAAACCATCTCTTTTATGTTGCTTTTCACAAGGGCACTATTCCCACTCAGTAGGGCTCAACTTTTGGGACCTGGTTACCTACCAAAGCTGTATTTTCTGATACTGTGAATTGGAGTTTAGGATTTCAATTTGAGAGGCGAACACGTACGTAGTACATGACATTGATCTTTCACTTTTCTTTTCTCTGACAAGAATTCTTGCTGGTGGATTTAGGGCCCATCTTCATCTAGGATGATCTTGTTATATATTCTTACCTTCATTATAGCTGCAAAGACAAAAAGTTTTTACACATGAGATAATACGTTTCAAATGTATGTTATCTTTGACAGGGGTAGAGGAACATCAACTTACTTACTACAAGAGGAGTATTTTGGGAAATTAGGGCTTAGTACTTTTAATATCAGTATTTTAAACATATTAATCTTAAGTGGGGAGTAAGAAGGTAAGTATAACAATAGAAATCATATGGTAGCAATGTGAAGTTAAATATGACATCTGTGTTTTCATTCCAGACCCATTAAAAGTTTAATCCTAGTCAGCAGGGATAAAATGAAAAACTAGAACCTATCCTATAGCAAACAGTATAAGCAAGAATAAAGAATCATTTCAGAATCTTAAATAGGTACACTGTGGTTAGGCAAAAGAATTTTAGTCTCCGTGGTGAGAAAAACCAAAACTACCTTTCCATTTGAGACATTATACAGATATTGTTAGATACTAGACACATGAAACATTAAATTGATGGTATAATGATCAATTCCTGATCTCAGCTACAGTGTTCAAACTTTGCCACACTGGGATTAAATGCCAGAAGATGACTCTGAGGGCCAATAACAGGTGCTAAGGTTTGAATATTGTGTAAGTGCATCACTTAAGGGATCATGGGCCAAAATATAAACTTCACTGTGACGTGTTAAAATGGTGGTCATTTAGTCTGCCTGTGGCATCTAGAAGTAAATCCTTGGGGAAGTGATTATGATTACGTTAAGGTCATCAAGGTGGAACCCTCATGATGGAGGTGGATTTATAATAAAAAGAGCAGGACTTGTTGTCTCTTGCCAAGTATGTATGCTCTGTGCCACCTCAGCATTCTAGTGGCAAAAAGGTTATTACCCGATGAAAGTCCTTTACCCTCTGGAACTGTGTGCTAAATACATTCCTCTTTGTAAACACTACCAGCTGTGAATAATTCATTGCAGTACAGAAAACAAATACAACTAGAGAGGCCTGATTAGGAGTTAACAGTACTGAAAGTGATGACAATATTAGTAATGCAGTAAGGTGATTCTATAATAGAAATATAAGAATTTCTATAATGCTGAGAAAAGTGACATCTTCACTTTGACTTATTTTTTCTTCCTAAGAAATCATTGTGCTTTTCATTTCAAAATAGTTACTAATTTCACTTGTGATTCTTTTTTGCTCACATTTACCTGCATATGTGTTCTTTAGTTTCCAATTATTTGTATATTTTCCAATATTTTTCTGTTATTGATTTCTACTCAACTCACTTATATGCAGAGAGCATACTCTATATGATTTCTGTTCTTTGAAACTTGATAATAAGTATTTTGTGGCCCAGAAGGGGGTTAAATTTAGTGAGTGTTTCATAGGCACTGTAAAAAGAGGTGTATTCTACTCTTTTACAAGCCATTTTATAAGTATTGATTAGCTTGAATTGACGCTACAAACTTTATTTTTCTGTATCTGTACTGATTTTCTGTCTAGTTCTATTAATTACTGAGAGAAATGTTAAAATCTAGGTTTTAATCATGAACTTGTCTGTTTCTCTATTCAATTCTGAGTAGTGCTTTGAGTATTTTGAAACCCTATGACTTGCTGAATACAGATTTAAGATTATTTTGTGTTTTGATAAACTGCTCCTCTTTATACCTGCCTGTTAGACCTTCTTGGATTTATTTTGTCAGTTTCAGAACGCTGATCTCCCTGAACTCAGACATTGGCTTCCTAAACTGAGTGAGTCTGCTCATGTCTGTTTTAATCCCTGTACCCACAGAGTCTTGAAATTTCCTTTGGGCAGGTAAAGATGGAGCTCATGTAAGGTTTTTGTTCTCTCCAATACAAGCCCTTGGCTCCCTTTTTGCAATTTCTCAAATATATTTTGCTTATGTCATCATTATTATTTGAGAGTGATTCTATCCTGTGTTACTCATTTATAAATAAAAACAAATCAGTATTTTTATTTTATACAAGAACAAAAATTAATTATTAATGTTAGAAATACACAGTTCATCTCTTAGATCTAAGAGATGTCTAGTTTGTATTTCCACTTGGAACTTAGATATCTAAATCTTAACACTCTTCTGAACTAAACTTTTAATTTCCACACCTCTACTCATATCCTTCATCTTTTGGTCCTATTGTTTTAGCAAGTGACATAAACACCCAGAAAATTATTGAAGTCAAATACCAAGAAGTCATATCAATTTATCACTTTCTTTTACATTTCATATTCAATTCATTAGCAGTACTATTTATTTGATTTCTAAGAAACATCACACTTCTGTCCATTTCGTGTCATCTTTCTTCATTGACAAGAGCACGTACTATCATCTGTCATCCAATATACTGCTCTTTATAATGATTTCTTTTTCTTCAGCTTTGTTCTCTTATCACTCTCTATACAACAGCAAGTCATGTCCTCCAGACTATAAATTATCTTATTAGTCTTTTATTTAAGAATATTGATGGCTTCCTTTGCAGTTAGAATAAAATGCAAACTCACAAAGCCCCAGAAGATCTAGTTCTTGTCTGTCTCACCAGCTTCACGCCTCTTCTTACCACTGTTCATTCATGTGCCACTTAGCACATTGAGGGTTTTGCACATCAGTTTCCTTTCCTACACTATATTTTCCCTAGTCTCCTCTTTCTCTCTAAGGTGGTAGCTCATCAACGATATTCTCTGAGATAGTTTCCTAACCACTCTAAAAATGTCTCCTAATTCATTGTGATATATCATACAATTGTTTCTTTCCTGCATGATTACAGGTTCATGGGATCTGAGTTTACCAGAATTTGTTAGTTGAAAAGATTAGTGGACATAGAATGGGAAAAAATTTTTTTAGATTTTAGTGGAGTGTCTTTCTTAGCACTAAATACATAATTGTTGAATCACTGAAAATCAACAGTGGTCTTCAAGTCTACTCTCTCTTCCTGTTGGAGAAAAGTCACCTGGTGACTCCATTTTGTTTCATGCACACGTCACGGAAATTCAGTTTGACATGCTTCATTGTGACTGATGTCAGAGTGAAGGAAACTGTCTAAAGTACTAGAGCAAAGCACTCTACTCATCCTTAGCTGTTTGTCTTTTTCTTTGAAAGCGAAGGGCTCTATCCGCTTAAAAACCCTTCATTTTGGGACTGGGATTATAGCTCTGGTCTCACACAGCTCTTGAGTTTGAAATCCAGCACTGCAAAAATGGGACAAAACAAAACTCTATTCTTACTACCATTCTGGAGATATTGTTACATTGTATTGTTCATCCGAATTTAGGGCCTTGGATAATTCCTGAGACTCTCTGACATAGCCCTGTGGTACAATAAGTGTGTGTAGATACTGCCTGGCTTATTGACTCCTTCATCCATATTCTACCTCATAGACATATGCCTGTCTACTCAAACAATTGTCCATGGAAAGTGGGAGGTTTGTAGTTATACAGAATATTTCCTAGTAAAAATCTTCTTTTTTCCTTCCAGTCATGTTTCTAATACAAATGGCATTAGTATAACTTGCTACTTTGAGATCAAATTTTTATTATCTTTCTGATTTCTTCTTGATTCTTGGAAAAGGAGACAATTTGATACCCAAGATAACCAAACATTATATTGAAATCTTTGCAATTATAAATTTAGTATTTCAGGTAATTGTCACACTGACCTAGAAAATAGGCCACAATTTTACAGATCAAAAATGAAATTCAGAGATATCAAATAACCTGTAAATATTCCTGTACCTGGTAACCATTGGAAATAGTGCTAGAATCCAGCTCCCTTTCAAACTATTGAACAAGAAAGGCTACAAATCCTAGAAAGCTATTTGGCAATATGATGTAATCATGGGATAGCAAATAAGGCCTGTATGTGCCAGAGCCTGGCACAATGGTCAATACTGCACACCCTGTTTGGAAAGAAAAAATTCTCCTAGCCATGCGCATGCTCTTTGGAGTTCATTAGATAGACTTCATATTTATTCTGCTGCTTGTCATGTTTACATATTGTCATCTTTGTTCATTTTTCTCTTTCTTGTCTTTGGGCAAAACAATATGAAGATATTGTTCATAAAACTTTTCACTTGTCTTAAATTGTCAGAGTTTTTAAAACTGAATTCACAATGGGGATTATAGAATAAAGGCAACAATTGGCACTTACATTTGTTGAGGAGATATTTATTGGGAATCTATCATGTATCAGGCACCGTTTCCAATATCAGAACTGTTGATGTGAAGTGAGCTCACAGAAGCCTTGAAGAATTGTTTGATTGGGGAATAAAGAGATACAAACAATAGTTTTAAAAAAGTATTTCAGAGATAACAAGTGCCACAAAAATAATTAAAAAGAAATACGAACAGCAAATTACCAGGAAAGTGTTATTTTATAGTGTTAGTTGATCAGGGGAGGCTAATTACACAAATAACTCAACTACGTTGTATGTGATATATGGGGGAACTGAGGTACAAAGTGATTATAGAGACTAACCATGAAGCCATAAATAAGTCCCTAATGGACTGGAATCTAAATTTTGCTGATTTTTTCTTAATTTTAAATGAACTTTGTTTTCTGATAAAATTAATTTCCATTTCAAAATTTCTATGAATAACTTTGTCTTTGTAAATTATGCTTAGGACCATTTTCAGAGTTTTGTCAAGTAAAAATTTTTGGAATTTTGTAGATTTTTAAACAGACTTTATTAATTTGAACATAATTGTCATGTGCACCTAAATTTTCCTATCATAAAGATTATGCATTGGCAAACTTGCAGAAATGTTTATTGATTTTAACAGTTGGTCTGAACTTTATTTTGTGCATAAGTCACTTTTGATTTGTCCCTTTTTTCTTTTTTTCTTAAGTTTTACTCAGATTTATCTATTATCTTTGCAAATATCCAACTTTCGATGTTGTGGATCTTTTAAATAAATGTTCTGAGAATCTGTTTTTACATGTCAGTTTAGCACACTTTACATTTACCATAGTTACTTATTTTGAATTATTTATGTAAACACGATGATACAGTAGTCAACAGTACAGATGTTAGTGCTGGTTTTCATGTTTTAATTTTGTCTCTGTCATATCTCTTTGGACTGTCATATAGAATAAAGTAATTGATATATGTGAAACATTTAAGGAAGTACCTAGCACATATAAATTCTTATAGTTGTTAGCTAATACTATTTTTCCTTCTAATGTATAGTCTTTTCATTTGTTCTTTTTCTTTCTACATTTTATTGTATTTTTTGGATTTTCTTTATTTCTTCTTTCCCACACATTCATGAAAACAAAGATTGGAAGCTACTGCTTTTTCCTAGAGGTAATCAATATTATAACTCTCATATTACATATCATAAGATTGTAACTCTTATTCTTTTTTGACATTTTGTTAAGTATTATAGTATCAATTTTTGATCCACCAGTCATTGTTTATTTTTATGTGGTTAGTGAATACTTACGTTACTAATTTCTTTATCTTTTTATTCTAGAATTCATTCCTTCTTTGTGTGCTCAATTTTCTTCTTTATGGATATACTTTTTTTTTTATATTTCCTTCATAGTGTGACCCTTAGTGCTAAATCTTCTCAATGGACATTTTATTCAGAAAAATTTAGACTCCACACTTACTCTGAAATGATAATTTAGCTGAGCAAATAATTCTATATTGACAGCAATTTTCTCTCATCATTTTGAAATATTTCTTTCCATCTTCTGTTAATGTTGTTAAGAAACCCTCTGTTTGTCTAATTCTTTTTCCCCTTAGGTTGTCTGCCTTTTCTCTCAGGTTATTTTTATTTCTGTTTTTCTATAGTCTTTGGGTGTGCCGAGATGGAAATGTATCTTTTTTTTTTTTTGTACTAATACTTAGTATGCCTCTTAATCTGAGAAACGTGATGTGTCTTAAATCAGTTCTAGAAAACTGGCAGCCATTTCACATTTGGATAATGCCACTTCCTGGTGCTGAACTTATAAAACTGATATATACAGGTTGGGTTTTTATTCCTGGTTTTTCTTTTTATATTTCCTATTTCTTTTCTGTTTTTGTTTTTTAGTTGATGTTCTTTAATCAGCAATCTCTTTATTTGTTCAAAAGGGCAAACACTTGGCATTTATTTTATTCATGTGTCTGTTATTGGATATGTCAAACCTTATAAAATGAATAACACATGCCTCCAACTAAATGCTAAATTTGTTGGTATGACTTGGCACGTCTTATGTATTTTTGAGGAATAGTATTTTAGTGCTTTTATTTTAGAGCACTATTTTGGCTTGAATCCTTGCTCTGTAAGTTATTATCTTTGATATCTCAGAGCCAATACTTGACTTCTCCTTGGTATAATGGCAGTATTAATGATATGTTAGAACACACACTACTAAGCACCCAAAGAATGTTAGCTGTGACATTATTTTCCATAAACAAAATCTTTAAATGACCTTGATTTTACAAAAGTATGTGAATTTGGGGTAGATTTTGAAAATCCATAAATTATAAATACAAACTTAAAGAAAAGAAAAAATAAAGAAGCAGGAAAGAAATTAACTCTAGCCAAAGGAAATATCATAGACGTAAGTGCAGGAGTTGTAAAGTACGGCACGTATTTGACAAATGTTAAGAGTGGTGCTTGGGCCCTACTCCATATAGCACCAGTACCTGAGATCCATTCCCTGCTGCAGGCACTGAGCCTTTTCCCCTTGCCCACTTTCTCTTGACCTGGACACTGAGTTAAGAGACTCATCCACCAGTTTGTAGCCCTAAGTCAAGGTTGAATGGGTTGGATGATAAATTCTCTAGCTTGTATCTTTCAAATGTGACAGTTCTGAGCTGTGTTCAGCCCTCTCTCCCAGCTTCCCAGTCGAACTGAACACCAGTTACCTTCTAAGACTAGTTTATTGACAATATATCTTTGCCTTCCTGGCCCCACTTCAATATCTTGTCACCCATTCTTTCTTAAATAGCCCCATGTGAACTGCATAGTATCAAATCATTTTAGAGTTCTATTTTTACAAAGACAAAAAACACAAAGGAATCTTACATCATTGGAATATTTGGGGTGGATCAATATGACAGTCTTTGAGAAGATATGAAAATAAGTGCATGAAGAATGCAAGTTTGTCAGTATTATCAAGACTGCCTGGGAAAATAAAACTGTTGGTATTGCAATTACTATTTTACCACTTATTTCACAAGGCTATTTTCTCAAACTAATTTGAATAATTTTTATGAATATTCATTATTATGTTTCTCTTCTGTGAAATGTACATGTCCCTACAACATTTGAAAAATATCTTCATGTGAAGAAGGCAATATAATCCTAAGGTAATTCTTTACTAAAGTAACCTGACCTAAAGCTGTAATAGAAATTTAAATGTAATAGAAAATTAGCAGAAATTTAAAAATCAGTTAGTAGCCTATTGCTATATTGAGACAGGATGTGCTCATCCTGCCTGTCACATAATTAGACGGCTAAACTCAGTCTGCCTTGACTGTCTCTGTCCAGCCCCTTCTCACAGATGCAGGTCAACCTGACTTATGTCCAGTGGCAATTTCTATGTTTCCCCACCTAAAATATATTCTGTTTTTTCAACATGTTTCAAGGACTTTCCACCTAGGACAGACTAACACAATTAAGGACACATTTAACTCTACCTGCTCCACTTAATACCCCCTCCCAGAATTTTTCTTCCTCATGATAAAGAATTCCTTTTAAGTAAACCTGCCTAGAACAAATCTGCTTGACAACGTATGACCTGATTCATGCAACCAATTATATAATAACCAGCTATCACCTTATGTATTCCCTGCTTGCAAATTCTATATAAGCTAAACCCAAAGCTGGCTTAGGGCTGATGATTTGGAACTGGTTTTCCCACCAGGTTGCTGGTGAAATAGTTTGTCTTCCAACTCCTAGGTGCGAGGCCTCTTCCTTTCGGTTTGGTACTGGGTTTCCACAACAAGACCATTTTAAATATTTTGGAAAGGACCATGATTACATTTTTCTAGTTGCAGGAACAGAAAAGGTGCCCTATACATGATATTAAGCTATTATTATTTGTATCCTCAGCATATTTTTCAAATAAATAAGAATATCTCTCCTATTCCTTTTTTCTATTTACTTGGCTTTCAGGAAAATGGAAAAAGGAAGATAACAAACTTTTCCTTTTATTTTTCAATGTTCCGAAATGCACCTGTGACTTTTAAATGATAGCAAAACTTTAAAATACAGTTTTCAGGTGCTAGATGATTGGATTTTCTTAATTTTATGTCCAAATGTCTCTAGATAATTATCTTTTTGTACTTCCATTGCTTTCTGTCAACCTTCTGATAAGCCTGTAAAAACAAGATATGTTTGAAAGACTTTCACTCTTTTTCCTGCTTATGAAATGTAAATGCTTTAATTATTTGAAATTCTCTGAGGTCTCCTTCCAAAGGCTGGCAAAACATTGCAATTCTATCCATGAAAGAATTTTCTAGGCCCATAAGGTTTGTGATATAATGAGATAGATTTTAAGCAATACGTCATCAACTTGGTAAGTCTTTAAGAGCAAAACTTTTGATCCAGGTTATTTCTCTGAGGATCTTTAAGACTTTGTTTGGATGAAGGCGATTACTAGGTGGATGCTTACTTTGAGAGTGTTGTGCTTTGCCACAGATTCATAAATGAGTTTTCTCATCTTGCAGGAAGGCAGAATTTTCACCTTTCATGTTGCTTTCCTAGTTGAAAGAAATATAGGATTTTCTAATATAGATAAGAAAACACATGGTTTCCTAGAACTGTTGGAATGTCCTATGAGATATTAGATTTGTATATCAATGGTTATAGCAAGGCATATTGTAAATCTACAAACTAGACCTTTCATGAACTCTTTGATGTTATTTAGTCTAATTGGACTTTAGAGATGAGGATTCTAAGGTCCAGAGGGTCATATAGTTGTCTGAGACCACCAAGCAAATTAATGTAGACTGGAGCAATAATCCTCTTGGCACCTGGCCTCTGGGGATCTGAGCTATTGGAGTCTGTGCCTAGATCCCCAACCTCCCAGACGAATGCTCAGCGAAGGCCCAAATAACTGAGACAAATGGTACACACTTAGAGCTCCAGGAGAACCAAAATCCACTGCAGAGTTCGTAACTCTGGTGGCTGGGACTGCCTCTGGGCGGCCCATATTTATTCAGAACAAGGAAAGGGTAAAGTGGAAAATGCTGAAAACCTGAGTAGGAACTTGGGAGGGGCTCAAGGACCCCTCCAAGCAACAGATGATGAGAATTAGGAAAGTTTCCCTGTGTCCTCAGCTGTGGCCCATCCTGCCCCCTGAGGCATCTCCTCACTCTCAATTCAGCCATGCCTGGGCCACGCCACAGCCCTGTACATGTGCTGAAGTTCAACATCTCCAACACGGGCCCAGTGTTCTTTGGATATTATGGAAAAGTTCATATTTCTTAAATACTACCTTGGTTAATTGCTTTTTTTTGACTGAATTCAAAGGAAAAATTACATCATGCAGTTATATAATTTGTATATTATGTGAGATAACATTTAAGATATCTCTCACTATCTCAACTCTTACTCTCCAAACAGAGAAACTAAATAGATTCTGATAAAAATTTTAAGATAAGGCAGTGTATTAGTAATGAGGCAGTATGATAAAATACTGGAGGCAGCTAACTTTATAAAGAGAAAAGTCTTATTTATATTACTATTTTGGAGGTTCAAAATCCAAGATCTGACACCCCATTTATTTGGCCTTTTCGAGTGAAGTTTTTTGGCGGGAGTTGTGGGAGTGAACCTGTGCTCAAGCAGTTACATCTACAACACAAGCAGAGATAAAAGGGAACATTTAAGACCAGTCTTGCTCCTTTTTAAAATGATCATCTTGTAAGAACTACAAAAACAGTTACTCAAGAAATACATTAATCCAATAATACGAAGACTTCACAGTAGGCTCCACCTTCCAAAGGTTCCATCACCCCCAACACTGCCCTTGTTACCAAGTCCTTATGTCAGGACACTCACACTACATGCAAACCTTGTCAGTCTGATATCCACCGCTGTCATAGCCTGCCACTTGATTTTCACATTGCCAGAGTCAATCATAGATTCATTCAGCATCTCAACTTAATTTCCTAACTACCCTATGTATCAAATAAAGTCAATCATGAGAATGAGTTAAATTTGCAGTTTTATAAATCTGGAAGGATCACATACCCAAAACTCATGGAATCTTTGCAGGTCAAGGGCTACTGAAGATCATTTAGCTCAAATATCTGACTCTGATGAAAATACAAAGCAATCATCATATCTATCCAATTTGCTTTCCCAGTTTGTGGGGAGAACGTGCTGTTTTCTAGATTCTCTAGAGTGTTGACCATTGATGTATACTGAGGTTGGCTTTAGTGATTTGTTTCTGTTAATGCCTGTATCACTAGTACAATCTGTAAGTTATACACTAGAAAATCCTTAGTCCTTATTTTATTGAACTTATTCATTTACCTCTCTGCTTTCTTTACTTTTATGCTGCTAACATTCTTGGCTTTCTTTGAAATTGTCTGATAATGTCTCATGTCATATTTATTAGTCTCTTTAGCTCTCAGAGTTCTGTTATTCTTAGATTTTTCCTCTATATAGTATTCCTATACACCTAAAAAGTACTTAATATATATTTCATCAATAAATTTGACCAATATATTAGATCAATTTTTTTGTCTAACAAACAGATCACTTCAATCTTTCCTAAGATCTTTTGACCAGTCGTCTTTTGATAATTTTAAAACATATGTCTTCTGGATGATATGGACTTACATATGTGCCAATATTCCACATCTTCAGGAATATATTACCTAGACATTTATAACTCAGCAAGAAAACAAACTCATCTTCAATACTCTGCCTTAACTTTTAGACACATTCCTTCAAGTCAGAAACTACACTACTTTTTCTCCTGCTTCCGTACCAACTCCAATCCAATCAATTACAAAATTCTGCACATTTTCTTTTAAGATAATTTTCTCATTTGCTTTGCCCTCAGTCCCTGTTATTACCACCCGTGATTAGCCTTCCATCGTTTCTCTTTCCAGATAATTTGAGAGCTCCCTGACTTGCGTCTTTACTTTTACGTATGCCTCCCTCAAATTCCACGTCTGGGCAGATACTGAATCAGTATTTAAACCACAAATCCGATTTCACTAGTCTTTTGTTTTGCTCTTTGCAGTGCCTTCCGATTGTCTAAGAACATCTCGATCTTTATCTTGAGGTGCTCTGCCTCTCGCTTCATGCTGCAGGTGCACGGTGTTGCTTGTATTCCTCATTCGGAAACCTCAGTGCCCTGCTTTCGCGCATTCACTGCTGCCGGATCTCTTTGCTCCTTCTTATTATACATATTCCTGGGTGCTTTTCATAAATGTACCCTGAAAACCTTTTGTGAAGTTACCTATGAGTCTGTAATGATTTTCTGAGTTGGATTATGTGATTTTTTATAGAGTCATTATCATTTGGCTTGTGGCTCTGTTTTATACTTATTTGTTCACAGGCCATTTTTATAATATAGGAATCTTTAAGTGTGGACACTGAATATTTTTTGTTTCTGTTTCCAGGATCTGCACTCATGCTTGTCACACAGCTGACCCTCAATAAATATCCAAAGGATGAATGGTAGTGAGCATGGAGAGTTTTGTTAGCCTCCATTCTATAAATCCTCAAGACCCTCCACCTAACAACATTGGAGGTTGTGTGCTGTGCTCTGGGAGCTTACTGCTATGTTGATCTGCTGTCTCTCAGAGAGATAGGCAGTGTGAAAGACAATGTTGAGAGAGGTAAGTGTTTGGATATATTTATTTATCCTGCTAAAATCACACTTCTATCCATTCAACTTCATGCATACTTCTGAAATGCATTCACTATTTTTATTTCAATCTATATGTTGCTTGGCTGGATGCCTGAACAGATTCTCCTTAACTGGCTTCCTAGCTTGAATCTAGTGTCTTCAATCCCATGTTCCCCACATAATATACCCATAGTAATCTCTCCCAGATGGTAAAATTTCTTATAGAGTTCCAAAAGTTTTAGACAAAGATCCAAGCCCCCATGACAACTTTTAATAATAGGTTTTATAATCTGACCCTTGCTTGTGTCTCCAGTTTAATGACTCATCATCCTGTTTTGGACACCTAGACCAGCGATGGCGAAACTTGTTGAGTTTTCAATGATAATAAATAGTCTATTGTGGCAAGAAAGTCTTAGATTTGCCACCACTGACATAGACTGACTACTTTTTGATTCATTTAATTTTCCTTTTTCACTTCCTCCTGGGCTTTTGGGTTTTCTTACAATACTCTTCCTTTTTACCTCTACCCTCATATCCAGCCTAACACTTTTTAAAAATTAATAAGGTAACCAATCAATTTTCATTTTTATTAAGACAAAATTGATAACAAATTAAATATATTTAAAGTATACAGTAGGACAATTTGATAAATATACATTGTGAAATGATTTTTAGATGCAAGTAACATGTAATTATCATCTCAGATAGGTTTTTACTTTTGTAGGAAATTTTAGGATCCCTTTCTTAGCAAATTTCAAGTACATAATGCATTAGCATTATATGTATTCACCATTCTGTACACCAGAAACTCAAAGCTTATTCATCTTACAGCTGAATACAAAATAATCAACATTCCCCCCATTCCTAGCCTGAGTCTTCACTCATCATTCAGGTTATGGTTTAGGTGTTACTTTCTCCAGAAAGCTTCCCTTGATGTCCACATCCAGGTCTCTCTCTATCAATTTCCCTACCTATATGTTCTTGTGACAATCCGGTTGTAGCAGAAAATGCCTCCCAGGCAGTTGGTGAGTTGCCTAGCTAGTTCTGGTTACAGTTCCTGTTATCTTTGTTTCTTAGAAATAGCTGGTCAGTGTGATGCGTAACTGGTCACAATGATACATATTGTGAGGACCAATCCCCAACTGACAAGCCATTCTGCCTCGGTACTTCTGCCTACTTATCCCATATAAGTCCTAGACCACTGGAAATCAGGGACTGATATTGTGGGAATGATCCTGATCAGTGCCCATCTACGTAAATTAATCTGCCTCCAAATCCCGGGTGTCATTTTGATGCTTCTCCTTGCCATTGCACCACTTTCCTCCTGTATCTAAATATTGCAACAACAGAATTTTGTTTCTTTTTGTCTGTGCAACTTAATAAACCAAGTCCTGAGAAGATAAAAGCCATGTCAGTTGCGTTCTTTGTTATATAGCTAACACCGCTACAGGAATTTACTGTACACTAACTGGTGCTGAATGTTATTAAGTGAATGAATGTGTTCATGAAATACAAAGTAAATTGATATTATCCTTTGGATTTCATCTTGCCGCACTGTTGAGAAGTTGTAGGAAAAAGGCAACCAAAACTCTGGAATTAAAACAGAAGAAATTTTTGCTAAAATACAAGATTGCCTGGAGATATCCAGTAAGTCTGAGATTGTTTTTCTCCATATACAACAAAGAATTAGAGTCTCATAAATTCTAACTCCTTTATAGCTCTGATTGCCTGATATTCTGAGTTCCTCAAGAATGATGGCTCTTCTCAAAATACATTGCTAACAAGGGAAATTTAGTGAGTGATGAAGCTGAGGTAGATAACCTCATTTCTCCTCCTGTAAGGATGGAAGTCCCTTCCCTGCCAAAGTGAGTGGGTGTCTCAGAGTCACTGGCAATGAGCTGGTATGCCAGAAATAGTTTTCTGGAACCATCATGGACATAGAATCTGGTTCCATGACAAGAGTGTGGGCTCAGGATGACAAACTTTTAAATATTGTTTTCAGCCATTTTATCTTTTTGTTCCATTTAGGGCTGATATTTATTAGTGACTTAGCAAATCTGTCCTATTTTTAGGACTGAAGGTAAGCTTGCAACATCTGAAAGAATGAGAGACAGGGAGGAAGTGTGACTAGCTCAAATGAGCTTTGTTTCATTTATAAATACCTTGTTGATTAATTTAAATTGGTCATGTTTAATTTGGAGTCAAAAATAGATCAGACCTCCATTTTAGATTCCTTATGAGTCAAAAGAAACCAAAATTAGATTTTATGCATGTATCACTGAACAGAGGGTGTACTGTGCTGGGACTTTACTTAATACATTGGGTATTAAAAAAATAGGAAAATATATCTTTCCTCCCTTTCATATGAGTCAAAGACTCGTGTGTCCTTCTTTAAGAAATCTACTTTTTATTTTACTTCTGCTGTAGAAAAATAGCCATAGTTTGACCAGTCATTTCTCATATGTGACACTGGTTGTAAAACCTAAGAAAGGAAATGGATTGTTAAATCCAGGTAAATCACTACCACTCATGTATAATTTCAGGAGCCTGCCTGGCAAGTGCAAGATTCTGAGTTCGATTGCCAGTACCAAAAAAAAAAAAAGGTAATAATGATAAAATAAAATTTAAAAAGGGTAATTTCAGGAGCTTGAGTTTCTTGACCTCTCATCCTCTGAGTCATCAGGTCTGTGAGTATAAAGGCTCAGCCCTAAATAAATTCAGTGAGGCAGCTGCACCCGAACTTTCTTCTTAGTTCATACCACATGATGTGTCAACAGTATTAATTCAGACAGATAAATATGTTGTTGCTGCCATATGATATTTTGGTAACTAGAGACTTTACAAAAGGAAAATAAAGTCCATTGTTAATAATAATTTACTGTGTATTCCAAAATAGCTAGAAGAAAGGATTTTGAATGCTCTGAAGAAAAAGAAATGATAAATGTTTGAAAGTAATGACAATGCTAATAATCCTAATTTGATCATTGCATATTGTAGAGGTTCAACATCTCACCCTGTATGACAAAAATATATACCATCATATGTCAATTAGAACTAAAAAAAAACAGTGAAAGAATGCAAACTTTGAGTAAAATACAAAAGAGAAAGAAACCAGACACAGAGGGACTGGACCTGAATTCTGAAGTTGGATAACTGAACAAATAATTTAAAATATTTCATCTTCAATGTCTTCATTTTTGAAATAACACTAATATGAATGAGGTATTGGGGGTCAGGAAAATGTGTCACATGGTTTGAAAGAAGGTTTTTGGAGGTATTGACAGAAGTAGGAATGTCAGGAAGGATCACTGAAGTGAACATCTTGGTCAGGTGCACTTTACAAACTTCCCTCCTAATTCAGATGGACACACACATCAGCTTTCTAGCTATCCTAGTACTCCACTTTTTGTGTATTTTCACTCAATCCTGAGTGCACTTCACCACCAGGAAGGTGGAAGTTCATAAACACAATTTCTTTTTAAAATATATATCACTGTATCCACGTGGGAGGAAGAACTAAGATTTACTATTATGAGCACCCAACCCAAGGTTGGAGAAAAACTCAGTGCTATACTTGCAGTTCCTTGTTTAATTTTCAAACCACTGTTCTGAGGGAGCATTACTATTCCTCAAGATGAGACAGTAATTTCAGCATAAGTAAAAGTTTAAGTCCACATCTTGGCAGGAAGAAAATTCCAGACTTATAGATTTCACAAATTTGAAGATGAGGGCATGGCAGGGAGAAACTTGGATTCTTTGGCCATGGGTATGTGGTCAGCACTTTAAGAAGAGGTCACTGTCAGGGCTACTATGCATAATTGCACAGGTGTTTCATTATGCATAGTGCCATGATTCCTTGAGTGACTGGATTGAGAGGGGAACGCAGCCTATGTTACACTTACCAGCTCATGTCCTGCACAAAAGATACGGGCACAATTTTGTAATGTACACTAAGTCACCAGTTTTAGCCAAGCCTTCTACCTGTGGATCTGCACTGGTTTTCTAATGTTCACAAAGACACCATGGGGCTTTCTTGGGGCTCTGACTATGGACTTCAGGAGTTTGGGAGACAGGAACAAGTCTCTGATGAAAAATGGACTTTTGTACACAGTAGTGCACTGCATGGGTAAGTATAAGTTATTACTACTGTTAATGACAAAGATTTTTGACTTCAGAGTTCAACATTTTAATACTTACAGTTCAGCATTTTTATTTTGGTTAAAACACTGTCACTCAAATGGTGGCCACTATCACATGTAACCATTTCATTTTAAGCAAGTAATCCCTTAGTAACACTAGTCAATATTTAATAGCTATAACTACATGTGACCATTAGCTTCCATATTGTATAACACAGAGTTTTAGAACATCTCAATCACTGCACAAAGTTCTGTTGGACAGCACTAAAACAATCAATGTTCTTTAGACTGTTTGTTGTTGCTTGATCCACATGCAATTATTTGGGCCTCTATAATTGTGTTTTCACTGGTACAGGACTTCTTATCAAAACTAAATAATGTACAAACATATGTAAGAATTTTAATGTAGTTTCCACATTTTCTAACTTGCATTTATTTTTTCTGTAATCCTTTCTCAGTTCCCCACCCCAGAGACAACTCATGTTTTCATTCATTTTATGTTTTTTTTCCTGAGAGACACAAGAATAGATATAGCAACATTCCCGTGTACAAAAACACATGCCTTTTGAAATTCATTTCTATCACTCAGATGACAGCATAGTTTAAAAGTTGCTCCACATGTTGATTTATTTTCCTTCATGATATATCTTGTGCATCATCTCATACTGCTACATAAAGAACTTCCTCATTTATTTTGAGGTTGTACAGTAGTCCATCATATAGATGTGGTGTGTATTATTTGTAATTATTTTCTATGATAAATAATGCTGCAAATAGTTTATACATATATCATTCCACACTCCTAGGAATGTATTTACAGTGTGTGCTTCTGAAATCTGGAATTATTTTATCTAGATGGCAAATATTTTAGGTCTATATAGATGTAGTCAAATTTCCCATGGTGTGAATCATATCAACTGACCCGCTGGTTCTCAGTGTTCCTGTATATCTACACCATCACCAACAGGATAAATTATGCTTTTTCTTCTAATCATATAGGTAGAAAATTATGTACTAATACAATAATACTGTGGATATTTCTTATTATGAGTGACAGAAACAGTAATCATGCTTAATAATCATTTGATTAATTGATTGAACAGAGGAGTATTTCTTTATGTTAAGTCATTTTAACAGGGATATCAATCATGTTCACTCATCTAAATAAATATTCAATAGAATAGGATGATCATACTTAAATTGAAGCCTCCCTTTATTTTAGAAATCATTTTTATATCTTTTTAAAATAAATTTATATCACTTAACTTTTCTTAATTTCTTCTTTGGGGCCTCCAATTATGTACACATTGAATATATGCTATGTAAATATTCTTCTTGCCATTTCCTCTCAATTTAAAAAATATTTGATTTCCCTTTCCTCCTAATTTCTCATATCAATTATGACTTCTATTTTCATGTTTTAATATAGCACACTTTTTGTTCCTTCTTCGTTTGCATATTGTGTTTGTTTCATTTTTCTAAGTTTTTTAGTTCACATTTTGTCTCTGTGTCAGCAGTATTTCTGTTCTCTTATTTATTTATTTATTTATTTATTCATTCATTCATTTATTTTTACAGAGATGATTAATTCATTGTCAGGAGGTTATTCACTATAGGACATTTTGTTATGAATTTTATCAGCTCTGATGACTTCTCTTTTTTGAGTTTTGTTTTATATGTTTCTCTCTAAATTTTTTTTTCTTCTTTTTTCTTTCTTTTTTTTCTTTTTTTGTCTGCCTTTTTGAGATAGGGTTTTACTATGCAGTTCACACTAGCCTTGAGCTTACTGTATAGTCAAGTCTGTCCTCAAACCAATAGCAAATTGATGCACTAAGGGAGCCAGCACAGTCTTCCTGGCTAACTGCAGCTGTTCATATGGTCTTTGAATTTGTATGGAGCTCACACCGTAGTTATATCTCCTCGGCTTTGGGAGTGTTTCTATTGTAAGATCTCTCCTTTACTTTGCTGCAGAGACAAATGCTTCTTGAAAATACAGCAGTATAACTCATCTGTGGGGTTATATGCTTAGCTTCACTTTTATTTACGTCTTCCCCAAGCATATTTGCCACTTTCCTACCATTAAAAACAAAGGGCTTAGCAATTATAACTCAGGTTAGGTTGCTCCTTCAAGAGCATCTTTACCTACTCCCCAGTCAGACCAACTGACAAGAGTTCCATTTAATTTTTCCTGCATGTGCTCTTGTTGAATTTCCTTTGCACAAACAGTCCTTAATTTTATTCTACATTTTTTGGCACCGGGGATTGAACTTACAGCCTCACCCCTGCCACACAGGCACTTAAGCCACTGAGCCAAATTTCCGGCCCTTATTCTACATTTTGACACTTTAACTATTTCCTTTTTTTTTTTTTAAATCAAAAATGCAGTTTACATTTTACATTTTGATTGTTGTTCTTTGGAAGAGAAGAAAAACTCCCTTCCATATACTGATGTCTCAAATTGGGAAACTTTGGCGTTATTCTTTGGAATATTTTTGTATTTTTTAATTGTGTTTTTAAAAAATTAAGACCTGATTTTTGATATTTCTGTTCTTTACTGATTATTTTATTCTGATCAAGCCCAAGATTTTCAGTTACTTAACAAACACTTCCCCACAGAAATTCTACTGCTACCTCAGGCATAATAACCTTTAGGGACCAATTTAGGCTCTTCTTTTACAAATATTTTTTCTCTGGGATTATTAAACCTCTTCACTGCATTCTTCAAACATTACTACAGTGCTTTTCTCATTTATAATCTTTTCATCCCACATATGCATGTGAACCAACTTCTGTAACAGCCAAAGCATTTGTTGAACCTTATTGTATAAAATGTAATGTGCTTGGTGCTAGATTGTAGTACTGGACATAGGCTAGAGGTAACTCTGTTCTTGAGTCATTAAACCTTTGAGGATTCTACATGTCATGAAGCTACATCAGAAAATATTTAAAAACTTATAGGCATCTCACTCACTTGGGATCCAGAGCTCTGCACATGGACAAATGTTCTCATGGCTCAAGCAAAGGTTTCTCCACATTTTTTGTCCTATTACCTTAAAAGAAAAAGTCACTGTCCCAAATGCTGTGAAAATTGATGGACTGTCCCACTACCAATATTAAAATGAAGGTCTCCTTGGTGTATAAGAAAGGTGAACAGTAGATGCTCTTAAGTAAGAAAATAGATTAGTTTGTCACATTTTTTGCTCTCAGAGAGTATACATGAAATTCATTTGAACATAAGCAACTATTATTTCCCAGTGGTGTTAAGCATTCATTTATTCACTACTTATCATTTATAATTTATAGTTCAGTATTTATTCTTCAATTAGCATATTATTCATCACTATTGCACATAGAGAATAAGGAATATTTTGCAGTATTATATAATCCATATAACTCTCAAACAGACATTTTACAAGTCCAGATGTAATGCAGTGGAACTAATTCTGAACATTAATACTTAGGTAGACATTTATCTTTAACATTTTGACTAGTTTTCTTATATAAGGATCAAGTGCATTTTCTTCAAAATTAAATTAGAATATTAAACTTTATCAAAATAACTTATTTGAAACATTTGTTTTAACAAATTGTACCTTGTGTTCTACTTTATAAGTTTGCTAATTTTTATAAACTATTTTTGAAAACATATATGAATAATTGTGCTTATTTATAGTTTCACATGCAATTTTGACAAAAATGCACTTGAATATTGAAAATATGTTTACACTAATACTTTTAATCCCTTAGATAATTAATGTCAACAGAACAAAACTCTTTTAAAACACCTCAATCAAGTAAGGTAGTGATCTTTGAAATAAAGGCAGGAAAGATACACTGAAAAAATATGGGTAGTTGATGACATATGCAGAGTTTTATGTTATTACTTATCAAAACATAGCTAATCCATGAGAAGAATACTCAGATATGCACAATAGTAATTTTGTGTTGTTTAAAGTTTTTCTGACTTCTAGTCAGAATAGCATAATTAGCATATATTTTCAATTTTTGTTTTTCAAAAAAAAGTTTGTCAAGTGAGTAGGATAGAACATATATTAAACCATCATTCATGAAACTTACTTAATAATTTTTGTGTCTTTTATACCTATCCCTTTTTTAGTTTTGTTGTTTTAAATTTTGTGACAGGATCTCACTGCTACTAAGTTGTGCAGGCTAGGCTCCAACCTGCAAAACTCCTGCCTCGTGCTCCCAGAGTGCAGGGATTACAGGCATGCCTCACCACTCTGGACTTAATTCTTCTATCTGTAGACCCATGACATTTCTGCAGTCTTGTTCCAGGTCCTACAGTCTTGTCCTGGGTCCAACCAATGAACAGAAAGGTGCAGGTTTCCATCCTTGAAGACTTCATCATTCATATTCCTCCTCCTCAACTTCTTTCCTTAGAGTCTCTTACCAGCCTCAATTTCATTTCTACCTACACTGTGTTCACTGAACTCCCCCCCCACCTTTTTTTTTTTTTTTTTTTTGGTACTAGGGATCGAACTCACAACCTTGCGCCTGCCAAGCAGGCCCTTACGCCACTGAGCTAAATCCCCAACCCTATTTTTTGAGACACGGTCTCACTATGTAGTTCATGCTGGCCTTGAACTCACTTTGTAGCCCAGACTGGTCTCAAACTCACAAGGATCCTCCTGCCTCAGCCTCCCAAGTGCTGGGATTAAAGGCGTGCACCACCATACCAGGCTCCTTGAACTCCCCCTTGAAAGGGACTCTAATTGCAGTGTAGATATTATGTTTAATTCCTATTTGAAATCCTTATCCTATCAAACACACAATAAGGGTTTGATAAATAATTGTGAATTGCACTGAACTGAATTAAGAGAGTGTCATCCAGGGAAGAGTGACCATGACTCAAGAGATTGTTTGAATGCTAATGTGAAAATTGCCTTAGAAGTCATCCACCGTAATTTTTGGAAATATAAAGTGGCAGGATCTACATTACAACATAAAGTCAGAGAAAATGCAATAGTTCAGGAAGTCTTATCAGTTGTAGATCTCTTTAGGAAACATTTGGGAGGTATTCTCAACCATAGATATTCTTGTTCACAGCTGAAGATCAAATCAATGTGTGGCTGTCTGGCTTAAATGATTTTTTAAAAAGACCGTATGTAGTTTTGCTTTCACATTGTGAACCAAGCTTTCTTTCCTACATGTCTATCATAAAACGAAATAAAAATACTGGAGAAAGCCAGAGAAAACTTGAGTAAACAGAGCAGTTGTCATTTCCGTGATAGGAAGACAAATTGCTAACAGGTTAGAGAGCAGACTTCTAAAAAGTTCTTTTGTGAAGGTTCTGTTTGCTGTTGAATTTATATTAGGAATATTAGTTTGGAAACTACTCTGTAGAGAACAAAAGCTTTGAAACTATTACAGACTGTTTCATTGCTCAAAGAATATGGAGAAACTGTCACTTTTCCACCTCTTAAGACAGCCATATATTAGTTCTTCATTATTTTTCTCATTTCATAACAGAAAGTTAAAGATTATCTCAGTAATATTTTGAAATATTATAGCTTAAGGCTGGAGAGAAATTGCTACCAAATCTTTCAAAAAGGTATCATTTTAGCATAATGTTTTAGGGGAACAAAAATAAAAATCAGAGAGTAATTTTTTTAAAAATATAGTGTAAGATTAATTATTCTTTTTCAGGGAGAACAGCAGATCACATTCATAGCTATCTCCCTCAACTTTTTAAATAATATATGGAAAGTCTATTACTCAAAAGGATAATGAAAGTACACTTGATGAAATGATTTCTTATTTCATTTGTTAGTTTGCATAGCATTCAGCTCTCTGATCCATGCATTTAAAGATATATTTCTAAATAACCTAGAGGCAAAAAAAAAAAAAAAAAAAAAAAAAGCCAGTGGAAACCAACTGATAAATGAGGAGTAACTTTGATTAGACTGTTTAATTAGACTTTGAAAAACCACCATGGAGGGTTGGGTGGCCATGGAATTGATTTGACATTTTTTGTGTGTACGTGTGTATGTGAATGTGTATGTTTCAATTGAAAAGTTTTTTACTTTTTAAAATTAGAATTATCACAGATATATACAACAAAGTCTACGAAGTTCTCATCTACTCCTGTTTTAACTTTCTGCCTCAGTCTTTTCAATGAACTGAAAAAACATGAATAAATGCGGATAAGCGGAGGTCTTCCCTGTCCCAAAGAAGAGGAGGAAAGATTTCACACAGACAGGAAATGAGCAGGCAGTTTAGATAATGTAGATTGTGTGTCAAGAACATTAAGTTGGAAATCCAAAAACTATTTTTAATAGAAACCTGAAAATTCATTCATAACTATTTTTTTCTGCACTTCAATTGCAATGGGAAATTGAGGCCTAATTAA
Organism: Dasyprocta punctata; assembly: GCA_004363535.1. Classification (NCBI taxonomy): domain Eukaryota; kingdom Metazoa; phylum Chordata; class Mammalia; order Rodentia; family Dasyproctidae; genus Dasyprocta; species Dasyprocta punctata. The sequence continues at coordinate 11,237 of RJWM01022317.1, read as the reverse complement.
AACTACGGAGTTATTTTATATCACCTCCTTCCAGGTTATTATTTTACCTTTAGCCATAAATACTCTTTCCTGACTTCAATGGCTGGGTCTCACTGTCCTTTCAAATAATTGAGAGGAAGACAGTCAAAGGACCTCTTGTATCCTAAACTCAAATACACGAAGTCTTCAATGAAGATGCTGTCTTCACCTTTAAGCTTGAATCCTGACTTAGTTTTGAATCTTGCCAGTTCTAATTCTGACCCAGAATTACAAAAGACATTTCCTCTGAATTTGTTTCTGACCTCTTGTCTTTTAGCAGCTCATCTAAAATTTCCCAGTAATACTTATAGTTCAGGTTTCACTTATTCACATGTCATTTGGTCTGTGTGCGTGACCAAAAAACAAATATTTGAATTACCAGAAAAGGTTTGTGTCAAGCATTTGTGTCAAATAGGCAGGTTTTTTGACTCTTTCAAATACTAAATAGGCAAGTCATAAAAAAAGTTAAGCTCCCCATTATTTGATAATAACCTTTTGTAGGTGAAAACTGCCACTAATTTATTCAATTCATTCATACATATTTATTGTCTACCAACTATGCAATATGAATGGTTTCAGATACTGGATATATACCTGTAAACAAAGCATCAAAATTCCTGTCTGCATGAATTTCATCTGTTAGTGGGTGAACCAGACAATTATTTTTTTGTGCACTTACTCGGTGATGGTGGTTGGTAGGTATGGAGAACCTGCACCAATATGGTGGGGTTAAAGAGGGTAAACTTCGAAAAGTAAAATTTGTTTGAAAAAAGGGCAAATGCCAGGTAATGCAGTGGTTATAATTTTTTAAGGGTTACTGTCTTTTATGTTCACTACCATACCATCTGCATTCTGGAAAATAATTTCCCTCTTGTTTTGCTTTGAGAAAGACTTTATGCTCAAACTTTTCTGAATCTGTTATCTAACAAATGTAATGCATCACCTGAACAAGCATCTTAAAAATGAATTAAAGGAATCCTAGTAGTTTTCACTGTCCAATCTTCTGTTAAATCTTTCCATTATTTTTCATGAGGTAGTCATTCAATAGACTATAAACCTACCTACTGGAGCAGTACTGAACATTTGTTTGATGATGCAAAATAGTTGGAAAGGTAAAATACCTGAAGAACAGAACTTAACAATGCCAACTAACAAAACCTATGCAAATTGGTAAAGAGACATTTCAACTGCTAGCATCACAGAAAAAGGTTGTATTCTAGAGCATTATAAAAGAAAATCCAAGCTCTTATATAAATTTGTTCAATTTCTTTAATAGCACCTACTTCTTATTTTTAATAAACTTATTTATATCATACCCCCCAAAAATATTTTTATTCAAGCACCTAAATGTGATAGGAGATGGGCTAGACCTGCTGTATTGGTTCTGTTCATAAATTTATGATAAAAACCCAATGCATTTTCTCTTATCATATATAACTGGAAAGATTTGTTCTATCTTTGAGGAATCCATCTCCCACTAATTTGTTCTCTCACTGAGTGCTACTGGCTGCTCTAAAGTTGACTGCACAGTTAGCAATGCATGCTGAGGCAAATGAGTCACTTCATGAGCAGCAGTCATGCAAATATGAAATTGGTGGTGGCTTCCCTAGGGGTAGGTCCTTCTCCCAACTAGAAATACCAGAGGTACTGCTATGCTGATTTCAGTCTTCATATCCAAATAAGGAGACGCGGGTCAGCTTCAAGCAGAACAGGTCTTCTGTGAATGTTATGCAAAGGAGCTGGGAAGGTCCTGCAGGAGCTCTTCTGTATGCAGATTTTCAAAGAGGTGTATCACTTTCCTTTCTTCTGTATCTTGAACATTCTTAAAGTAGTGAATTGTTAGAGCAAGTGTTACTGACCTTCCGACTAACATTCTCGTAGGGTTTATAATAAAAACCTGATGTATTAGTTTCTATCACAAGTCTTATTTTTTACTGATACATGCTTACAATACAAAGTAATTTCAAGCATAATAATCATTTTGAAGGATTGGTACATATACATACAGCATTTTGATCACTTCTACTTTACCTTTCACTCTCTGCCCTCCCTTCTCCCCCTATTTCCACAAATTTTATGTCCTTTGGATTTTTCATGTATTTCTTTCTTAATGTTATAATCTCAAGATGCATCCATTTTCCTACAAATGACTCAAATTCATCCTTCTTTATGGCAGAGTAGTATTCATATATATATATATATATATATATATATATATATATAAATCTATTTATTTGTTGATGGGCATAGAGGCTACTTCCAAAATTAGCTATTATGAATTGTGTCACTGTAGACATATATTATATTGATATGATATCTTCCAGCAGATTCAGTGTTTCTGTTTCGATACTTAGGTCTTTCATTCATTTTGATTTGATTTTAAAACAGGTTGAAAGATAAGGATCTAGAGTCTAGTGGTTATAACCACTTTTCCTAGAATCATTTGTTAAAAAGGCTTTTTTTCTCCAACATGTTTTTGGTTTCTTTGTTAAAAATTAAATGGCTGATTGTTAATTTCCTAGTAACTTGATTTGAACTCTTGTATCATTTTAATTGTCTTCTTTTGTTGTATTTCATTCTGTTTTGTCTTGTTTGATTTTGTTATGTCTGATGGTATGGGCAGCTAATTTAAAGATAATAAGATATAGTATGGTAGCCATTGTTGATTTCCTATTATCTTGTTTCGAAATCTTGTATTGCTTTCAACGTTTTGTTTTGATTGGTTTTCTACTGTTTTGATTTGTTTGATTTTATTATGTCTGATGGTATGGGCAGCTATTTTGAAGGTAATGAGAAGCATTATGGTAGCCATTGTTAATTTCCTATTATCTTGTTTTGAAGTCCTGTATCACTGTCATTGTTTTATGTTTTATCTTGTTTGGTCTTATTCTCTTTAAAATAAAAAAAAAATCAAATGCCTGGAAGTACCTAGGGTTGTTTCTGTATCCTCAATTCTATTTCATTGGTCAACATTGCTATTTTTTGTGCCAAAAGGAAAACTCTTCCCTCCGGGGAGATAAGAAGGCAGTGTTTAATCTTTATGCCAGCAGGCTGTTGTGGGGTAATTCCTCAAAGGCAACAGCCTTGAATTTAGAGTTTAGTTTATATAGCAATCAGAAGTAGGAAGTACAAAGTAAGTGATAAAAGCTACATAATTTGTTACATGTATTGAGTCATACATTGAATTTGTAGAAACAAAGGAATTGTTTATCATAATACAGAAACACTCTGGGAGCAAGAGAAGGGACCCTTACAGGGTGAGCATCATTAATGCATTACCATAATATAGAAACATTCCAGGGAGGGGACCCTTATGGAGTGAGCATAGTTAAAGGCATTTTTAACTAGCCTGGGGTGCCTTCAGGTACAGACAATTACTCTGACTCACTGCTCAACAGAGGTATGCAGCTGGGCTTCAGACACTGTCAAGGTCAATGGATTCAGCATAAACAGCAGAACGGAAACTTGGTCAGAGACCTCTAATTGATCATGAAATGCCTATAAGTTTGCTATTTACATTATAATTGTGCCCCAACACCAGTTCTATACTGTTTTTATCACAGCAGCTTCGTAGTATAACTTGAAGTCTAGAATTGTAATGCTTCTTCTTATTGCTCAGGATAGAAATAAAAAAAAAGAAATAAAAGGGATATGTATAGAAGTCAAACTATCCATATTCACAGATGATAAAATCTTTTAAATAGAAGTCCCAAAAACATTATACTGAAAGACTGTTAGTCCAAATAGGTTCAGTAAAGACAGGATACCAAATTAACACAAAATAATAGTAGTATTCATATACATGAATGACAAACCTGCTGAGAAAAAAAGTCAAAGAAACAATTCTATTCATAATAGCTTCAAAAAAATTAAATACTTGAGAATCGATCTAACCAAGGAACTGAAGGACCTCTACATAAAAACTACAGAACTCTGATAAAGCAGACTGAAGAAGACATTAGAAAGTGGAAAGAGGTCTTCTGTTCCTGGATAGGCAGAACCAATGTCAAAAAGCAAAATCCCAAAAATGAAAAATGTAATGCAATTCCAATAGAAATGCTATGAGCATTTTTCACAGAACTGGAGAAAACCCTCCTGGAAATCATATGCAACAAAACAAGACAAGTCTGATTTTTTAAATGTGCTTTGAAATATGAGAAACCCCACCTGGAAAACCTCTCACTTTAAGAATTGTTGCCATTGGCCGTGAGGTTCTCGAGTGTTCATATTGTCTTATAAATGATTGTACAATGGTGTTTGGCACTTAGTGGCAGCTTTATGAATATTTGTTACTTTGTGGATAATGGAGAAATATCTGTTGGGCTGCAGTCTTAAATAAATACTGCTGTACAAAACTTGCCAGATCAAACTAAATGAATGTATCTGACTTGCCAGTCACATGACTTCAATTGGTTTGGGATTCCTCTCAACCATCACAGCTTTGGTGTTGTTATGGTTTGTGTTCCTGTGGCCCTGCCAAGTCTCATGTAATCATGGAGTGGCTGAGTCTAGCCTTCGTGACTGGTTTGTTGTCTGACACTGGGATACCCACCCAGGGGTGGAGCTGACATACAATGTAAGGGCGGGAAAAAGGCACGTCTTTTCTCTCTTGTTGGTTCGTGCCTTGCTGTTTGCAACAGCAGTGAATGGCTGACCCCCAGCCATGCCACCCTGGCTTACAGCCAGCTGAATATGGAATGAAACTTCCAGTACTGTAAGAAATAAACCTTTCCTTCCCTAATTTTGGGCATCAGGAATTTTGTCTCAGCACTGAGAGAAAAGTAACTAAGACAGGTGTTATCTACAGAGCAGTCTCCACTAAAGAAAATGTTCTTTGTGGAACCCGGCTACTGTGGTGCTGAGATAACCCTGTTTCATATGCTGAAGAGGAATGCTTTGAAAGTCTCCCCTATAAAGCTCACTATTCCTGTCTCTAAACTGCTGTACAGTAAAAATCGTAGAATGGGATGACTCTAAAGAAAATCAGGGACACTTTGCATTTGTTTAGAATTTTCAGTGTCTGTTTTCCAAGATAAACAACAGCTTCACACTCTTCTCTCTGAAAATGCTCAAGTGTAACTTGTTATAAACAAATGAAGTTAACATAGAGCAGGTTGGGAAAAAAGTGACAACTTCATTCAGTGTAGAAGTGTAAGAAGAAATGTTCACTTTTGAGCCACAACCTTATGTTGAATTTCACCAGCCTTGCTAAACATCCATCAGCTGCATATGAGATATAGTATTCCTTTCCCAAAGCACCTCTTCAAACTGGATTCCAGAAATGAGACAGACCTCAGTTATTTCATTTCTAACTTCTGTTTCTCCTTATTTTATATTTGACTTCAAGCCCTGCTCTCAAAACTAATGTACTAGTGCAGTTATAAACCTTCTAACTATAGAGCCAATGGGAGAGAGGAGAGACCCACTTTAGGAATAATCCTTGCATCACATGGGATGTTGCTGCTCCTTTAAAAATGCCCCTGGACATGGAAGTGTGAAGGGGAATCTGGGCATTATGTGTGGAATGCTGTGGGACATCTGTCCTTTGCAGCTTTGGTATCAGAGACGAGTGAAGCATTGTGAATATGTGTATCAATTTTTTTATTAGTGGAAGTTAATTATTATATTGAATACTATGTTGGGTTGAGTTGTGACACTTTCATATGTGCATGTAACATACTTTGGTATCTCTGCAACTTATTGAGCACTCTGCAGTAGTCTTAGTCTGTGATACCTACACTAATTCATGCATTTAATCTTTGTAATACTACTTTGAGGTAAATAGTCTAAATTTTCTCCTTTTATAAATAAGGAATCTGAGACATTTAGAAATTAAGAAATCTATAAGTGGTTATAGATTTAGAATGCAACTCAAGTAGTCTGACTCCAGAATCATACTCTTAACTACACATTATAAAGGATTATGCAGTTGAAAAATCCTTCATCAAATACATGTTCTATGAATACTGCAATCCAATTTTGACCTGTGCTATCATCCTCCCAAAAGAAGCTTTCAGAGAGTAACAGTTTTTAATTTTAATGAAATTCAACTTATCGATGTTTTGTTTATATAGATTTATTTTATTTTCTATGGACTTTGTTTTTTATTTTTGGTGTCATTTCTAAGATTTTTTTTTTAAAGTTGAATAGTTTTAGGTTGCAAAATCAGGTCTATGATCTATTTTGAGTTAATTGTTTACATGGTGAGTATTCATTAAAGTTTATTTTAACTTTATCAGCATATGAATTTTCAGTTGTTTAAGCATTATTTATTTAAAAAGTGTAAATTTTCTACTGCACTGGGTCAAAATTGTTCCCCCATATATAAGTGATCATATCTCTATATTCCGCCCTGTTCCACCGATTTGTTTGGCCATTTCACTGTCAATGCCTCGCTGTCTTTTTTGCTTTTAACCTGCAGCTTCATAGTAAGTCTTGGAATCAAAAGTCTTTCAAATTTTCTCCTTTTTCAGAGTTGTTTTGGTTACTCTAGATCCATTGCATTTTGATTCCACTACTATAAGCTGAGGCCATTAACTTGAGACCTTTCTTTTTTTTCTAGTACAGATGTTTGGTCTCTATGTTTTGTTACAAGTATGTTAATTTTTATTGGTACATGTTTATAGTACACTATGATTGCAGTCCTCATGGAGCATTGGTACACATATATGCTGTTTCTCAATTCCTTTTCTTAACCCCCTACCAAGCCCACCTCTCTCCTTTTTCCCACTTGCTGCACCTCTTGGACCCTTCAGTAATACATGATGATCACATTCCCTAAAACTCCTTTCACTCCCATCCATTCCCCCTCTCTCTGTCTTTCAGTTCCCTATCCAAATGCCAGAGATTCACCTCACTATTTTCTCTCTCTAGTCTTTATTTTGCACCTTATTTGCATGTTGGGGTTCTCATATAAGAAAAACAATGCAATGTAAGAACTTGTTTAGCTGTATCTCAGAAGTCGTGATCAAGCGAGTTAAAAACATTTCATATTTTTTATTTTGATCTCTTTTCTGACCCCTGGGTTATTTAGAATTGCTATTAAGTTTCCCATATTTGGGAATTACATGGAAAATCTGTTATGAATTTCCAATTTATTTTCACCATGCTCAGAAAGCATGCCTTGCATGACAGAAAACCATTTATATTTATAGGGATATTTATAATCTAGAGTGTGTCCACTTTGGTAAGTGTTGTGCACTTGAAAATAATATGTGTTCTATCCTATTTGAGGTATTGTATTCTATAAATGTCAGTTAGGTGAAGTGATATTATTGCTCAAATTTTGATATGCTTACTTTTTGCCTGCTTGTTCTATGAATTATTGCAGAGTACTGAAATTTTTAACAGTAATTATGGATCTATCTATATCTCTTAGATTTCTATCAAGTTTTGCTTCATCTATTTTGAACCTCTGTTATAAAATGCACACATGATGAATATTCTTGCATCTTCTCGATGAACTAACCTTTTTGTTATTATGAAATAACCATTGTTCCTGGTTATAATTTTTTTGCTCCTGTATGTACTTTGCATGATATTGATACTTTAGTTTTCTTATAGTAACTGTTAGCGTGATATTTCTATTTTTAGCCTATTACAATTAAAGACCATGTATTTTTATATTTACAGTTAGTTTCCTATAGTATCTTATAGTTTTCAATCCATTATACATTTTCAAGTAATTGTCATAACTAGAAAGTTCTTCCTTGAGTTGATCTGAAATCTGCTAGTGTGTGACCTCTACCCTGATTTTATTCTGTTTTTTCATACTTCAATCTCTGTTCTTTTCCAATATTAAAGGATAGATATTCATTAGCATCTCTTTCAGCCATTCTTTATATGACACTTCATCAAACCTCTCATTAACTTGATCACTGTCTTCTGTGAGAGTGGAAGAGGGTCCAGTTTGTCAATATGTTCTTAAAGTTGGACTGTCAGAAGTAAACACCATGGCCCAGATGTGATCAAGCCACGTGAATTACAGATTACCTAAAGCTGTCCAGGAGCCAAATGAGACTTGATTCTATTGAAATGTTCTCCAGCCAGGTCTTGCTAATCTGCTGCTCATACAATGGATTTACTATAACATGGGTGCAAGAAATTTACATTTTCATCTATTAAACTTCACCATCTGTATCATCATAACCATTGCTAGTGCACTGCCATTTACAAACACTTTCATAGACATTAACTCATTTAATCTTTCTGATGTGTTTATCTTGCCTGTTGCTGCTCTTTGGACTGTAAGATCTTCCCTAGTTACCAGTCTTACCTGTACTCATCATTGACAATGGAGTTTTCAAAATAACCTAAGATATCAAATGAAGTAGACCAAATTTTACCCTCTAGCTATAGAGAACACAGGGTAGATAGCAGTGTTAGGCAAGGTGAGGTGTAGTGTTGTACAGTATGGTCACTACATGGATTGGAAGTATTTTCAAGTCAACACACTATGGGAGCCACTGGGAGATGGTTCAGTGCATTACTTAATAGCATGTATGACAGTTTCACATTTTTTTCCCAAAATGCACATAAAACTCTTTTCTTCTCTGTATGTAATCATCAAACTCAAGGATGAAACGTTTCTCAAAGGTGTATCAAGTCACATATCAGAGACAATACTTGCATTTGACTAAACCCTTAGCTCTTTCACCTTTGTGCTAGTCTTGCCAAATTCTGTCCTCACATATGAACTCATTCTCACTATAGAAATAGGAATCTTTGTGGTTCAAGATGGTATTCTATGATCACCAGGGCCCCTCCCTGGTCTGCATGACTAGCCTGAGAGTCATGTTGCCACAGCACTGTTCACTCAGCTACTGTTCTCTCTGCCTCATTCCACTGCTTGTGCTCCCTATATAAGGAGAACATTCTGTCTCCTTTGTTTCCTTGCCATATTTGACTGTCTTAGGTCACTGATGAAATGTAGATTTTTTTTTCTTTGCAAGAGTATAAATATTTTTCAATTAAAAAATCTATTATTTTATTAAAACAAGTTGCCATGCATTCAATTTCAAATGAAACATTCTTATGTTTACTGTCTTGATAAATTAAAAAAATTGCCAAATTTAAATAAAATCATATGATATCCATGATACATGTTGTATTTATATAAACAGCACAATATAGTATCAGAAATAAACCAAATAATGGTGGTTTTTTTTAAACACTTCATAAATATCATTGAGAGTTTTAACTATAAATTTTTATTTAGTGTTTATCTAATAGTATTATGGAAATCATTTAGAAATCTCAGTAGTTCCTAATAATTTGTTAGGTTAGGAACTGGTGAAGATAGTCTTTTGGGGGCACACATGTATATATGTGTTTATCTGTGACTGAAAGTGTAACCCTGAAAGAAGAGTGTGCCTGAACACGTATGTGTATGTGTATGTGTGTATATCTGTATGTGTAAGGACAGAAAATGGAGTGAACAATCTTATAAAATATTCCTCTTTCATTTGGTATCAATTCAACACTGATAAAGAGAAACAGACAAAAAAATATGGAGAACTTTTTGTTAGTTGCAACAGAACACAAAGATAAAGACAAAAGCATAAACTCAAAACTCTTTCTGACCAGTCTTCATCTTTTCAGTTGCCAGTTGGGTGTGGCTTGCTAATAGTTTCAGAAATTTCACAAGTGCAAAACCAGATGTAGTTTTTAAAAGTTGAACAGCAATTGCTGCTAAGTGTCTTGAAAGCATTAATTTTACAACTATGTGTACTCTCAGGAACCAATACAGATATTTGATTCAACCACTGCACATTCATTTGCTTTGTTCGTCAACAACGTTCCTTTCTTTATGGGTAGACTTTTGCATGCCAGTTAATAAGCATAACCTACCTTATTTATCCCACACAACTACTCTTGCTGTAGGTATTTTATCTCCATTGACAGATGTAGAATATAGTTTGCTTTAGACATCCAGGTAGGGGAGTGGTAGAGCTATGATCCAGATTTATCTGACTGCACAGCCTACACTTTCCCATTTCCATAGTGCTGCCTCAATCTCTTTTGGATTCTTTCCTTTCTATTCTGTTTACCTTGTGAGTCATAAACCTGATGACCTGATCTATATATTGCTCCCTCATAAGCACTTTAATACTATGAAGCAATATTTCCAGTAAGTGAAAGAGTCATTATTGAAGTTTGTAGTTCAACACTCCTCCCTGGAGTTCATAGGAGAATGAGTGAATCTTGTTTCTGTTGCAGAGGAAGCTCTCAAATAACCATTTAACCATGCTGACTGTTCATTTCTGTATTAAACTCATTAGGATTCTGGCTGTTGTTCAAGCATATTCTATGTTCAGACATTCCATGTTGAGGATGATGTTTTTTCGTTATCTAAATAGAACTGAGGAAAGAATTACCAGGCCTTAGTGTCTGAGAAGAGTTGAGAATTGGTGGCCTTATAAGAGGTTTTCTCACTCTTATGTTTATCTTGGTTTTTTTAGAAATCTGAAAAAAATCCAGCTAATTCATAGCTTGGTGATGCTATTCATGAATATGAATGCCTATTTCATTCTATGTTGATTTTATACTATTGTATTGTGGTGCTAACAAAGTATTGAACAAAATTAATATCCTGAACATTGTTAGGTTTCAAGGGGAAAAAGGATTGAAGAAATACATTTTGTTTTCCTGCAAACATTTGTAATACTATTAGAACTTGTTGAATGCATTTATAAATTAGATTATCAAGATTAGTCATAAGAAAGTACAGGTGAAAAAATGACAGAGCAGAGTTTTCTGTTAAAATGTACTTATCATTTCAAGACTCACATAACAAAGACAATCCTAGAGTGTTCTTCCAATGACATATGTGAAAGAAACCAAGGTTCATCTTTGGTTATTTGCACAAGATAAACTATTTCAGCTATTGCATTTGGAACAATGGATGTGTAAAAAGATTAACTTAAAACTTGCTTCCCAACTATTTTACAAAGTGAGCCTTAGCATGTTATTGCACACACTATGATTATAGCAATTGTTTATTAAGCATAAATGAAATCAGCAGCTCTAGTTAAACTGTATCAGATTATATTAGAAATACTTAAAGTCTGCTGATCTAAATATTTTAAGGCAAAATCTAACCTGTCTTCTGTTCACCTAAATATTGACAAGTTCAATTTATAACATTGATTTATCCAAACTACAAATTCTTGGGAGAAAATATTTTACTTCAGTTTAGTGCTATGCTACCTCTAAAGCAA
>RJWM01022316.1:0-33873 GCA_004363535.1 Dasyprocta punctata | reverse complement strand
AAAGCGATGTCAAATAAATTTATTGTAAAGATAAATTCAGGAAAAAGGGAAAACGGAAGATAATATGCAACTCTACAATTAGAAAGCTGTAAAGATGATGGTGGAGTAGTTGATAAACCACTGAATACTGTGCCAGCAATGGAAAACATTAACAACTAATAAACATTGCAGAACTGACTCAACTCTCAGGAACTGGAGGGAGTGGGAATTTTTGGACTATAAATGACAGAGGAATGATAGAAACCTGTTGAGAAACTGATTCCTTGATCTACTAGAAGTGTTCTTTTTCTTAAACATTGGTTAATATATTGTGTATTGCTATCTTCAGCATCGTTGCTTAGATTATAAGATATAGGCATGAAAAATTGATCAATGAAAGCACTAATGAAAAAACTATATATAGTGTATATATATCATATATAAACTTTATATATAATTTTTATATATATTCTATATAGTTCATATAGAATATATATAGTTTATATATCATATATATAATCTTTATATATATGTAATCTTTATATATATATAAATATAAAATCTTTTCCTTTCTTTCTTTTCTCCTTTCCCCCATCCCAGTTGCTCTTCCCTTTTAAGCAGTTTATTCCACTTTCACTTTCACAATATTTATTGTAGATTTTGGATCTTATTTACTCTTTCAGTTTCTTACACTAGGAAGACAATATGAAGTTTACAAATATAAGTCTGATTTATTTCACTTATGAGTATGGTCTCAAGTAGCATCCATTTATTGATAAAAGCCACCAGTTTGTCCTTCTTTATAACTTAGTAGTATTCCATTGTATAAAAACACCATATCTTTTTTTATCCATTCTTCAGTTGATGGGCATTTGGGTTGTTTCCAAGATCTGGCTATTACAAATTGTGCTGCCATAAACATAGGTGCACTTATACTAATGTGGTATGATGCTTTCAGTTCTTCTGGGAAAATACCAAGAAGGGGAATACCTGGGTCGAATAGGACCTCTAATCCTAGTTTTTTGAGGAATATCCACACTGATTTCCATAGTGGTTGTACCAGTCTACACTCCCAACAAGAGTGGAGAAGGAATCCTTTTTCCCCACAGCCCCTCCAACACTTCTTATTGGTTGACTGATGACATCCATTCTTTCTGGAGTGAGATGGAATCTCAGTGTTGTTTTAATTTGAATATCATTTTTTTATTTTAAGGAGCATGTAATAGAATAAAAACAATCAAAACAAACCAGTGTAAGATATACAGGACTTCAAAACATTATGAAATCAGCAGCAGTTACCAGAATGCCTTTTGATGTCTTCAAAACAGCTGCAGATGACTTTGAACATAGTAAAAATCAAACAGAACAGAATAGAATAGAAACAATAAAAATAAAACAATGAATGTGATAAAGGACTTCAAAACAAGCCAACAGTAAATCCAAAATTGCTACCATAATATATCTTGCTTTCCTTGAAATAGCTTCTCCTGCCATGGGATTTAACATAATCAAACAAAACAAAAGAGTAAAACCCAACCCAACAAAACAATGGAAATGGTATAGGACCTCAAAACAAGGACATAGGAAATCAACAATGGCTGCAACCCTCAGAAGGAGATCCTCCCTCGATGACATGCTACTTAGTGATATCTTCTGGACCTATGATCAGACCACTGGCCCTAGACCTGCAATGTTAATGAAATACCAAAGCACCATAGGCATCCAGGTGCATTTCGCCTCAATAGATATCACCATAGCCTGCGTTTCTCCAGATAAGCTGGTTGCTTATGGGAGGGAGAGGGCGATTGGGACTTCTTGTTTGCCAGTGCACGTGCTGGAAGGGGATGGGGTCTGGCTGTTCCCAGTCCAGCCACGGCCTGCACATGGCACTGGTTCCCAGGCTGGGCTTGTTTGCTGCTGAGGCCATTGTTCTCTCTAACCCCATTGTGCAAATGGTGCTGGCTCACAGGTCGCTGCTTGGGCCTAGTTATTTCCAATTCACCAGAGGCCCACACATCTCATTTGCATCTCTTGAATGACCAAAGATGCTGAACCTTTTCTCATATGTTTATTTGCTATTTGTATTTCTTTATCTGAGAAATGTGTGTTCATCTCAGTTGTCCATTTTTGGATTGGGTCTTTGAATTTGGGATGTCTGATTTTTTTTTTTAATTCTCTGTATGTTCTAGGTATAAGTCCTTTTCCTGAGAGACAGTTGGCTAAAATTTTTCCCATTCTATGGGTTGTCTTTTCACTTTGTTGGTGATTTCTTTTTATACGCTACAACTTTATAATAAGATGAGATCACAGTTGTTGATGCTTTGAAGTACTTCCTGTGCTGTTTGGGTTTTGTTCATGAACTCAAAATACCATTAGCATACCTCACAGATCTGGAGAAAACATTTCTAAAATTCATTTGGGAACAGAAAATACCTAGAATAGCAAAGGCAATTCTGGGCAACTAAGGCAAGGCAGGAGGCATCACAATCCCTGACTTGAAATTATACTAGAAAGTTACTGTGATAAAATCAGCATGATGCTGGAAAAAAAAAAGTACCTGAGGATCAGTGGAACAGATTAGAAGATGCAGACACAACTCCAAACACGTTCAGCCACCTTATCTTTGACAAAGGGTCCAAATATGTTCATTGGAAGAAAGATAGACTCTTTATTAAATGGTGCTAGAAAAGCTGACTTTCCACATGCCAAAGACTAAAACTAGATACATGTCTATTACCATATACTAAAGTCGAAATTGATTGAAGATCTAAATATTGAAATGGAAACACTAAATCTACTGGAAAACGTTATAGGTAGACTAGAAGTGCTGTTTAACCTCTATCTCCTTAAACATTTAAGAATTCTTTAGGTTTGATAGAATCAGTAAAATCATCTGGTCTCAGGTTTTAAACTTTCCAAAGAAAATTTCAATTCCTTTATTGGATACTATTTCGCACTTACACAAATTGTTAAAATATAAAAGACAGATAAAACCAAATGTGAGTGTGAATAATGAATAATCAGAGCCTACATATTATAATGATAGAGCTGTAAAATAATAACACTGCTTTGGTTAACTGTCAGACAGTTTTCTGGAAAATTAAACTTACATTTATCCTATCATCAACCGACTTCGCTCTTACGCATTTACAAGAGAAAAATGAAAGTGCACGTCCATGAAAGGTTTTATGCAGAGTATTCATGACAGCTATATTCACACTTGCCAAAAGTTGTAACAACTAGAATTTCCACCAGAAAAAAAAATAACGAAAACTCATTGTATAGTGTGTAGTAATAAAAAGAAATGAACTACTAGTGCTCTGGGCCATGTGATGAATCTCAAAGAATTGCATTGACCTACAAATGCTAGATGTAAAAGTGTATATTCTATATCACTCTTTTTACTTGAAGTCCAAGAACAAACAAAGCTATACCATGGTGATAGAGTCAGATAGCAATTACCTCTGGGTAGGAGAGGGCACTGACCAAGGAGGAGGAAGGGACTTTGTGGTAGTTAGAATGGCTTTGGGATCCACCCTAGAGATTGGTAGAGCAGACTTCTAGGTGTGTCTGAGTGGGTCATGCAGACTTGGCCTTGGGTTGTATCGCTTACCTCCTTCTGGCTTGCTTCCCCCATTCTCTTTCCCAGCTGTCATGTACTAAGCAGCTTTGCTCCACCATAGTGTCCACCATGATGATGTCTCTGCCTTGATGTTAGTCAACCATGGATTGAAACTGTGAGCAAATTAAATCTGCCCTCCTTCAAGTTGTATTTGTTGGGTGCTGGTCTCAGTAGGGAGAAAGTTGATTAGTCCAGGCCTCCAGTGACTATAAAAGTGTTCTGTAACTTGTTTGAGGTGGTGATTACATAGGTATGTACAAGTGTTGAAACTAATCTAGTGGAGCACTATGATTAGCACATTGTATTGTGTGTCAATTATACATTAACAACTGTAAAATATTTATTAGTAGCAAAACAAAATAAAATATATGTGCCTATAAATCTGATATAAAATAATAACAAAGTTTTATGTTTTGGTATCTTTCCATATGCTTAATGCATACAAATTGATTCAGTACTTGTGTTACCATAAGAACATACTGATACCTCACTGAATTTACAGGTAAAGAAACTGAGGCCATAAAGGAAGGAACTTGCCTAAACTTCACCAATAAACCAGAGGTAGTTGGTAATTGAACCAGGTAACATCTACAACTCATACACTATTTTACTGTGCTATGTTATCTGTCTATAACTAAAAAGAAAGAGAACATGGCACAGAAAATACAGTTGAGCAAAATGTGACATCAAAGTAATAAATCTTCTGAAAGTACAACTTCTTTTGCTTTAGCACAGAGGAGAATTTTGGGTGACTCTTAGGAGTTCAGATCTTGACAGGAATGACTAAGCAGAGAAAAGTAACAAACTTCTTTCTGGTCTTGGCCTATCCTTCTATTCAGACCCTTGTTCCAAGTAGGAAACTGCCCATGCTTCTGGGTGGTGATTGCCTAGGCCCTGGAATTGAGAGAGGCCCACCAGACCTGAATCTTATGTGTTCTGAAATGTAGCATGATATCTTTGTTCTAGAATGTTACTTTTAACACCAGTCAGACTTAAATTCTAGTACTGTATGTATTTGTATGACCTCCTGAGCCTCAGTTTTCTCATCTGTAACCTCAAGATGTAAGACAGTTCTTGTTAGTTTGAAATGAGGTAGATATGTGTAGCAGTACATCCAACTGTCTCTCCAACATTTATTCTCTCTTTCCTCTCCACTAACACAAGCACTATTTTGTTCAGAGTGGCAATATGCCTGGCTAAATACAGTCTCAGATGCCTGCAAAATTGGTGTGCTCATGTTATACAGCTCTGACTTAAAAGAAGAAAATATGAGCAGAAATCTGTCAGTATATTTAGGAGAGTTTGATTCTCCTGACACTTACACCCCCTCTAATCTTCTTCCTGGTTGAACTACAATGTAAGGCGGAGGTGAAACAACCATATTACAACCATGATGATGAAAGCTGTGTGCTAACAGACAAGAGAGAAAAAATAAGAAGTCAGGATCCCTACTCCAGCCCAGGGTAGGCTACCGTCAGACCTCTTATAAAGTGAGAAAAATACCACCCCTCGGCTGGGGGACAAGGTATTTTTTTTGGGTTTGTGTTACATTTATCTTAATGTTATCCTTAACTTACCTTGCATTCATGTGACTGATTAGAATCATTAATAAGTGACAGATATTTGCCCCACAAGCTAAGAATATGCCTTCTTCAGGTACAGAACTTGAAACAAAGTACATCACTGGGAAATACTCTCTTTGAAACTGAAGCTTGGCCTTACATTTCTTTTTATACCTGTTGCTGGTTTTCCTGGGCATAGGCCTTAATATTCACCATTCTCAACTCTATTTTCAAAGGATTTTTCTGTGAATACTTCATTTTTTTGGCACAGTTACGGTATATGTTTGATAATTTTCCAGTTTTATGCACTTACCTTAAAGATATATTAAAAAGTGAGACTAACATTGCCTTCCTTTTCTTCAAAGAAAATTTGTTTGAATAATAAATGATAAAACAAATAAGCAGCACTTATTAACCAATGTTCTGAATGCTTCATGTAATTCAACTTAATTCTAAATTACTTGAAGAGAAACTTTTATTAGAAACATTTAAAAAAATGAATGCCCTATTATAATTTACAAAAAAATGAGGTACAGTGATTAAGCAAACTGCAAGTAAGGGAGCCAGGATTTGCAGTTGGCAGTGTGACTCCAAGCATTACTCATGTGACATACTTTCAACTGATGTCTAAAATGGCTTGGAGTCAGAATGGGTCAGTGAGACTTGGAAATACTTGGTTGCTGCACATGCAAGAGAGAGAGGAAGTAGAAAGAGAAGGAGAAAGAGAAGGGGAAGGAAGAAGAAAGAAAGAAGGAGGAGGAGGAGGAGAAGAGAAATAAGGAATGAGGAAGGATGGTAATAATACTTGTTTAGAGAGAGGAGGTGGAAGATTGTAAATGCTAAGTATAATGCATTTTAAATGCCTTAAAATGTAATGCAGTTTAAATGCTAAAATACAAAGAGAAAATGTCACTTTTCATGTCACTTGTTCATGGTCTGAGGCTGTTGGAAATTTAAAATTAATGAATAAACACAGATAGTTGTGTATCCAAAACTGGAAGACATTTGAATAAAGTTATCATCTTACTTATATGGTAAATTTCTAAAAGCCTGAAAAATATTGTCCCTCACTCAGAGGAACCCACAAAACATAAAATTAGGCTGAATTTTTAAAGAAAGAACGCTGAAAGGAAAATTGTGTTTCATTTAAAAATAACCGGTTAAGGGCCAGGGAAATAGTTCAGCAGTGCAGAGCCTGCCTGGAAAGCTCAAAGTTATATGTTTGATTCCCCATACCAATAATAAATAAATAAATAAATAGCCAGTTAAATGAAGAGAAGTTATTACAGATAGGTAACAGTAACTTACTACTGTATTTAATATAACAGGAGCATTTTCCCCCTGCAATTCAGCTTAGGATAGATAGAAGATGTTGCACGGATTAAAACTTGATTAAGCAGTGCAGAGGTTAAATAATAATATGAAAGTCTGTATTACAGAGTACAATGAAAAACCTGACTGTATCCTGTATCTTTTTGTTTTGTAAGAAAAAAAAATATACTAGAAGTGATTTGAGGATTTACTGAACTCGATATATTGAGCATTTCATATTGAAACAATGGCAGAGAAATAATTTTTAAATTTCTGCTTTTGATCTCTCTTTGAGCCATTTTGATCTATTGCATCATGTTATTTCTGGCAGAAGATTTTTGAAACCACGGCTATGCAGGATTAGTTCTGGAAGACAGCAACATTGTTATGAAGTTAAGAGGTAGCATTGGGAGAGGAGGGACCTGGATGCTTACTAGCCAAGGTCAATACTGGAAAGTCACAAGGACACGTTAACAGCTACGCAATAAAAGCAGAGAATACAGTCACTGTTTGGAGTTCCCACAGCAATACAAGTGAATTTCAATGGGCTGAAAATAAACATAACTGTTTTGTCACATGGTATCAGCTATAGTTTTACTTGACATAGGTTTGCTGAAACAGTTCTCTAAGATTTACCAATACCACTTATGTGGAAATAATACTTAATCTATGCCTAAATAGAAAAGTAGGAATGGACTAGAAATAGCAACATGATTAGAAAGGTATCTGCATTAAACTTACAGCCAATATCATACTCAGTGTTAAAGCCTGGGTTGTGTGTCCAAGAAATTTATGAAGAAGAATCTCTTCAATACTCTTATTTTTTTTATTACTGGTTTTGAGGTTCTGACTAAGGCAGTAAGACTACACTGTGCAAAAAAAAGAGTGGCTGAAGTTAGCAAGATTATCATATGCATGTGCAATTATTTTAGTTCTAAAACTAAAGAGACACAACTAAAAATTCTTAAGGAAGACAAGTCAGCAAATGATGGAGCATGGGATGAATATCCAAAGTAACTTTTCTCTGTGCAATCAATAATCAATTAGAAAATACCACCCACAACAGTAATGTAAAGTATGAAGCACTTTGGAAAATACAAAAAAAGCGTGAGTTTTATTGAACCACAAAAATAATTTCGAAGAAGAAAAAGACATGCGCTATTTCTGCACAAGAAGACAAAATATTTAAAGATCAGTTACTGTTTGCCAATCAAAATTTAAATCTTTTTTGGCTTAACAGAAAAGATTCTAACACTGAGCAAGGTAATAAAATAAAGAAGAGAATAACTTACAAAATCTTGAACAAAGGGAATATTGAAGTCAAACTCACAGTATCGTAAAATGTAATATAGAACTCTGGTGATTAAAATCACTTGATATTGGCAAAGAATTGACAGATCAATGAAACAAAATGGACTCTAGTATGTAGAAGAATATATTATACAATAAAAGAGATTTCATAAGCCAATGGGGAAGACTTTTCATCTAACAAATAAGTTTGAGAACACTAGTAAACTTCAGAGAAAAGCAAGATCCTCAGGGAAAAAGGAACATGAATGGTGGGTAAATATATACAAAGATGTAAAACCTTGTTGGTAATTCAGGTAATCCAAATTAAGGCTACATTGATTAACTCTTTAATGCCCATTAGATGGTAAAACATTGGCAAGTACTGAATGCAAGAGAAAATGTAGATGAAGGCAAAGTCTCATATCTTGATTGCAAACATGTACTTTCATACAGTCACATTGTAAATTGCATTATCCTTTAAACCTGAAGGTTCACATTCCCTACAACCTAGAACTTTTGATTCTAGATGTACACTGCCCAGAAGTTTTTTCATGGTTTTGATAGATTTGTATGAAAATGTTCTCATCAACTTTGTCCTGTTAGTAAAAGAGTAAACAAACAAAACATTCACTGTTCATATTAGTAAAAGAGTAAACAAAACATCCATCAACAATAGAATAATAAACAAAGTTGGCTTATTTACACAGTGAAATAGTAGGCAAGTTAAAGTAAATTGGCAAAATCATTACTTAATAGAAATAAACTGTTGAGAAAAATATAAATCACTGTCTGCTAAATATTCTTATAGGATTCCAAAACTCGTGAAATATAACAACAAGTTTTTTTAGGAGATCATATGTGTGACAAGACAAACTGTTTGGCTCAGTCATGATAACTCCAACACTGAAAACAGAACAGGGTTTTCCAATCTTGGTACTTTTGATATTTTGGAATAGATAATTTCTTGTTGTGACTGTTCTAACCATTGTTAGATATTCAGTGGCATCCCTAGATGTCATCAGTATCTCCTCCTCCCTCTGAAGCTATGGCCACCAAATTTATGTCCACACAATGCAAAATACGCTAGGGGAATTAAACTGCCCCCAAATGAGAACTCCCTTGGATAGAGGTTCTCCCTTGGGTTAGTGCAATGGCAAACAAACACTCTGAAATGACACCCAGGATTTGGAGGCAGATTTGTTTACATTGATGGACAATGATTGGGATCATTCCCAAAGTATCAGGCCGTGGTCTCTGGTTGTCTAGGGCTTATACAGGATAAGAAAGTACAGAGGCAAAATGGCTTGTCAATTGGGGATTTGTTTATACAATATGCATCACAGTGACCAGCTATTTCTAAGAGACCAGGAATAAATGGAACCGGAACAGGAACTATTACCTGGGAAACTAAGCAAGGCTTGGCAGGGAGCATTTTCTGTTACATTTTCTCCCTCTTTTAGTTTCCCCAGCAAATCTTTGCTGGACCTAATATATGTGATCTTTTGAGACAAGGCCCAACTAGAGGCAGTAATATTAGGGTTGTCAGTGACCTTAGAATGGGCTCTAGCCAAGTACCCTAGGATTGTTTTATTACAGAATTTTTCCTAAATCATTTTTAGGAAAAGACATAATTTAGGTCTGTCTGTTCTGTAACATTACTGAGGCAAAGGAGTGAGGGAGTTAATCTGATCTAGGAGAGTATCCAAAGTATCTTGGATACTCATCAAATTTTGGTCAAGTGTTTGATTGATTGTTCTATTCACTTGGGGCAGCCATCTATAGAGTTTAAGGCAAAAAACAAAAACAAAACAAAAACAAACAAATAAACAAACAAAAACCAGTTCACAGGGGTTGGGGAAGCAAGGACTGGAGTAGACAGCCTGAAAAGACACAAAAATCAATGGCACTAGGTATGGAGCAATACTGTGAACTGTGTCCTCAAGCTTCAGCTGTGCACAGACTGGTCAGTGTCCTGAGTGATCAGAGCAGGGCATTGAGTTCACTCTTCAGAGTGAACTTTCAGAGTGAACTTACAGGTAAATTTTTCAGCAGATCTAAGGTTGAATTTCTGGAACATGCAGAGGTAGTTAATATGTACCAGGGTTATATGTGTGTATGAGGTCAGAGTCAATAACACAGACACTGAAACCTGAGCTGGTTACAGGGGAAATGGGTGCCAGCTCTGTGGCTTGAGTGTCCAAAGCAAATGGTGGGGGCAGGTCTGGCTCTGCATCTTTGTTGTCAGGTTTCCGAACAGCAGCAGACAGCAGTAACAGGAGAACTTTGGCCAAAATAACTTTGTCCAAGGTGACCACAGCATATTTTTCCTGTCCAAACAGAGCTACTTCCATCCATAAACAAGGTGGCTTGGTTACTTTTCTCTCATTGCTGAGACAAAATGCCCAATGCCCAAATTAAAGAGGGAAACGTTTATTTAACCCACAGTTTGTGGCAGTTTCAGTCTAAACTCAACTGAATCCAAGGTAAGGTGACATGGCAGAAGGTCAATAGTTCATGGTGGTGGAAGACAGCAAAAGCAACAAGAGCAAAACGGGAGAAGAGAGAGGAAGCCTCTTTCTCTCCCTTATACAGTATGCAGACTACCTGCCCCAGGGCAGAGTAGGACTCACACCCACACTCCCAGCAAAGACCATGAATCAATCCCAAACTCTAGAAGCCCACCTTCGTGACTGCATGAGGCTTTTAAGGGACATCTAGACACAAACCATTACATAGGATGTACTTAGCATCTGTCAGAGGGTCCATTTTTAGAATAGTTCATCCAAGTACAGCAAGTGGCACCTGGACAGGTCTCGGTCTAAGGTGAGTGTGTCAGATTTCTTGATCAGAAGACAGTGGCTGTTAGAACATTAGAACGTGGAAGCAAAGAGCAGAGGCAGCCATTAACGACTGGATCTATGCTTTTGCACAGGTAGGCCACTGGGCATTCCCACAGGCTGACAGTCTGAGGAAGCATCATTGTTTTTGTGAACTCAAGTATCCAGATTTTATAGAAATCAGCAGCTACAAGAAATCTGTGGAGTTTTTTTTTTCTTATAACTAATTTCTGCCTGATATTGCAGCAGAGCTTTTGTGCCTTTCCAGCAGGCAGTTTGGAAGTGTCATTAATCAGAAGTGCTTTTTAAAGATGGAAAAAGTTTTTGAACCTGTGAGAAGTTGAGTCCAGGTCATTTGTGAAGAGGGGCTGACTGACAGGAGCCAACTGAAGGCAGAAGGAGGCATTTTTTAGGTCTCAGCAGGTGTACCAGCAGGCTATGAGTGGCAGAAGACTGAGGCAGCATATGTGGGGAGCAATTGTGGTGGCATTGGCAGCTTGGGGAACTTGAATCGGCAAGAAATTTCAGCAGTTTGATGGTCTATTCTGTTTGCTCAGGGGACTGCAATGGAGCTGGAGAAAAGGTGTTGGTGGCCTGGCCAAAGCTGCTGTTAGAGTTTTTAATCCCTTATGGCAATTGAGTCCAAGTGAGCTGGACTTCTATCTCAGTATCTCCCCAACTGAAGGAACTTATGGGAGCAACTCACAAGCAGAAGAAGGCATCTTTTAAATCTAGAACAGTCCAAAAAGGGTGTATGGATTGGGAACCATAGAGAGCAAGGTGATGGGTCTGTTGTTGATGGCAAAGAGATCTTGCCCAAGGTGATTAATAGTCTATCAGGTTAATGTGTGGCTGAATGCCTGTTTATGCTTCCTGTGACATCTGACACCAAAGGAGGAGTTGCAATGAGGTGGCATTGTTGATGGCCAGGCCCAGAGATAAGTCCTTAGTTCATACCTCCGGGAGGAGAGTTTTCAGAACTTTAGGACTGCAGTTATCTGTCTCAGGCTGATGAAGGCATTATCTTCCTCTTAGGGAACAGTCAAAGTTCAAAGTGCAGGGTTAAACAAGAGGGAGACTGACTGGCTTGATGCAAAGGAGGTGATCACTTTACTTTGATGAGGAGGTCTCTTTCCAGGAGCAGTATCGGGACTGGTTTATATAGGAATTCATGTTGTATAAGATGTCCTCTCAGGCTGCAAATTTGTGCCTAGCAGAAGGGGCAAGAGGCAAGAGGCAAGAGCTTTAGTTGCCCCAGTGATGGACTCTCAGTGGCCCAGCTGAAGAAGGGAGCCCAGTCTGGCCTAGCCTGAGCCTGTCAGACTGATGAAAGGGTTGTCATCTGATTCAGGTTAAAACTTTTGAGAGTTCTTATCTTTTTATTTATTTAGTGTCCATAGTCCTTATAACTTATATTCAGAGGGTATGGTTATCTATCAGACTGGATTTTCTTACAGACATCAGGTGCATTTTTTAAATCAGTTTTCTGAGAAACAGTAGTTAATGGGCTTATTGCCTCCCTTTTCACTGTCTCTGAGAAGTGCTTGACTGATTGTTTTTAAGCAAGGTGACCTTTGAAAAGACTATGGCAGCTCATTCATCAAGGCTGACAGTCCAAATTTCCTCATTCAAAATGTGGAAATCAGAAGGAAATGCTGACAGTCATCTGGGGTGGGCATTAGATGACCCCAGGGTAGGCATGTAAGCAGAAGGTGCTGGAGAGGGTGCTTCTGTGGCTGAATGCAGGCAATGGCTAGTTGGAATCAGTTTAATTGGCTGGAAGTAGACAATTTGGGATCAGGGGTGAAGCCATAGGTTTTGGCAGCAAATTTGGTAATTGACAAGGGTGCCGAGGCAGAATTCTCAGGAAGGTTGGCCTCTTTTTTCTTTCTGTCTCTTTCTTTCTATGTTTTGAGATGCAGGGAGTGGTTTGATTTCATTTTTAATGCCATAAAAGCTCTTTTTCATGTAGTCAGGGACTGTGGATTTTGACTAATTAGTTCTTATCTCTATTTTCATTTGTATGTTGCATACCCTTGAATGATGGCACAACAGACAAAGAGTGGGTATGTCTCAGAGAGAGATCATTCAGATGCCTGCCTGGTCATGCCTCCATGGGGACTTAGGTGTGACTTCGCTAAGGAGGGTGTGAGGCCTCCATTATGCCATATGTTGATTGCCAGGGCACTGTAGGTGAGAGCCCAATCAGTCACCACCACCAGCACTTCCCAGTCTTGGTGCACAGATGGAGAAGCTTGCTGCTTATGCTGTCCATTCAACTCACTTCCCTACCCTTGAGGGTGGTCTTGACTAAGAAGAGTTGATCAAGGAATTGATCAGACTCCCCTTCTGCCTCCAGCTGAGCAGGATTGACAGACTAACTGGGGTGCCTGTGAGAGTCTTATTGGAATCAGAGAGACAGGCAGGGAGACAGACAGACATACAAACATAGATTGCATCCTCCTCCTGTTGGGGTCCAATGTAAACCGCTCAAGTGGGAAGCCAGGAATCTTCCTCCAGATCTCCAAAGACACTTAAGAAATCTCAAGGGCACGCCTTCCTGTCATGAACTGGAGAGATCCTTGCTCCATCCTTGAGGGCCATGACTAGTGACCAAAGAGGTCATCATGGTCAGTCTTTCTGGCTGACACACCAGATGCCACGGCAAACAGAAACACTGAAACAACACTCAGAATTTGGAGGCAGATTTATTTATGTTAATGAGCACTGATTTGGATTATTCCCAAAATATCAGGCCCTGATCTCTGGTGGTCTAGGGCTTTAATGGGATAAGTAAACAGGAAGTACAGAGGCAGAATGACTTATCAATTGGGGCTTGGTTTATACGATGTTCATCATAGTGACCAGCTATGCATCACAGTGACTAGCTATTTGTAAGAGACCAGAAGCAACCAGAACTAGAACAGGAACTATTACCTGGGCAACTAAGAAATTGAAGTACACTGGCTGGGGAATGGGAGGGCATTTTTTGTTACATTAGGCCTGGGGAAAAAATCAGGTAGATGATAAGGAAAGAATATAAATGATATATTGGTGTGACTTGTAGGTTCATGGGTATCATTTTTTTATTGCACTTTGTGGTTTACATGTTTTTATATCTATCAGATATTTATCATTCCAAAATAAAATGTATGTGATCAATATATGATAATCATGCTAAATTAAAATATCCCCAAATTAGCAATACAATTTCATAGAAGTGAAAATTTTTGATGGTTTCTAGTTTCTTTTCTGTGGAGCCTTTTAAAAAGAACATTAATCTTATTAAAACATATTTTAAAAACCTCTACAAATGAGATCATATGACACTACTTGGTTATAAAGAAAGCATGATTCAACTAAAATAATTCCAAAACTCATAAAAAGTTTATTCTTTATTTTGTTTATTATAAATTTATTTTAAGAAACAGTATTTGATCTGGTGTATATATTCTTTGCTGGATTATCCCATTTCTCAGAAAGTGCTTATTAATCTAGCATCATTCAGCTTCATTTTCATAATGAGAAATATGAAAAAACTTCAACTTACTTAAAGTTTTGCTATATGTGCAACTTCTGACTTGGTTAATCCTAAGCCTACTATAAACCCTGTCATTTGTCTAATCTGTTCCCTACTGGCAGTTTATGCACAACATGCACTGATCTTTGCATTGCTAATTTTTGTGAACCCTTTGATCAAAATCTGATGATGTCAAAAACAAAACAATAGAATCCAGGGCGGTGGCAGCTAAATGAGTTCAAGAAATTGTTTAAAGCATTGTTTAAAGTCATAGTCAAATAAATGATTCTTTTCCTACAAACTAGATTCAAATTCTGGATGTTGAAAAGGACAAAATTAACAATTATTTTATGCATTGTTGATGAGAACATGCAGCCTTAGTCCAATGTTCAATGTGGGCTCCATGGAACCATAAAAACTGATCACCTCAGCTGACATGTGCTGGAATCTCCTCTTTTGTGACTGAGGAGATATCCTTCTCTGCTCAGGGGATATATTACTAGATATATTTAAGGCATAAGTTTATACTATCTGTTACTGTTTATCTTTCATTTTTAGGGGAACTGGAAAGGGCCACATTGCCAGTAGTGGTGAGACGCTTCTGTAAACCCAACACTCTGGGAGGCTGAGGCAGAAGGATGACAAGTTCCAACCCAGGTTGGCAAACTGGCAAACTTAGATAGATTTTGTCTCAAGAAAAAAAAAAAAAAAACCTGGAGATTCAGCTCAATGTGAAGGCCCTGTACTTAGGTATGTGGAGTGGAGGTGTGAATTTGATACAGACTATTTTTATATAATCCAGAAGAAATCACCTAAATTTTTGGAAACTTGGTTTCCTCACCCATGAAATAATGGTAAATGGAACTCCTGACCATCTTTCTTTCCACAGCAATTGAGCAATTACTCAATGCTGTGTCTGAGAAAGTGCTTTTGTACTATTTATATTTGTCTATGTATTTCTGCATCTATCTGCTGATACCTCTAGAAAGATATAAATGTATTGTGTTGTGGTTAGATTGATAGGCTCAGGTTATCGTCAGGGTGCTCTACTCTAGGCAAATCACATATAGTATTTTCACTGGGTTCTGAAAAAGGAAGTGAAACAGTGTATGCATTGTTTGTTTGTTTGTTTTTTGTGTGGTCCATTCCTGCATAAGTCTCAGTCTTTCCTCACATCAAGCATCCCAGCACTCCATTCATTACTAAAGTTTAGATCACAGTTGTTAAAGTAAAAGACCAGCACCTAGTCACTCACATCTCAAAAACTCCATGTATATATTTGTCTATTTCAGTTATTCTCAACCAAAGCCTATTTTGCTACCCATCTTCCAGGGACATACAACAATATCTTGAAATGTTTTTGGTTGTTACAGCTTGGATAATGGTACAACATTCATCTAGTGGTTAGGAGGCCAGGGATGCTACCAAAACCCTACAATTACTTGTGTACAAATAGTCTTCCAGAAAACTAAGCTAACCTAACGTTTTGGTTCTTATTCACATGTAGTCAAGTAGAATTTTTCTTGATCTGAAAATATTACCAATATTCTCTACTTCAAGTTTCTGTAATTTGTTCCTCAGTTTTTATTCTGAGACTGGGAAGAAAATTTCCCACTTAAGAGCTGAATCACTCTAGTCCATGTTAGAAATATTGATGTAGGCAGGTCCCCCATTACATTAGAAGGAAATCCCAGTCATCCAGAGGGCAGGAAAACAAAACAGAAGGTAAGTGATGTCAGATGGTTTTCCAGGTAAATGAGAAGGCAGCTGCTAAGTTGAACTGGCCAGAAGAAATAGGCAGGAGGCAAGGGACACCTGTATTAATTTAACACCACAAACAAGAACTCTTGTAAATTATCACTTGCAGTATTAGATAAAAATGATTCCTTATAATCATCAAAATAATAATATAGAGAAATAAGACAAATGCATCAAAATTACAATGCAAAGAAGATAGTGACTGTAGTATTTCTCATTTTGCCGTTACATAGTAATTTTTTTTATCAAACTGGTGATAGAGAAGAAATAATGGAAATATCATTCTATATTTTAAGATAGCTCTCCGAAATTTCACTGGAATATAGGAAACAATATTAAAGAAATACACCCAAAGAGAAATATTACTTATTCTTACATGAAGGTAACATGTCTCTTTAAAATATTTTCTGCTATATCTCCTTGACATTGACAGCATGACTAATGAACTTGGTCATACGAGAAATCTGCAAGGCAATGACATCACAATATGTAATTTTTCCCTTGTGTACTCAGGGAAGTCAAAGTTCTCTTGTACACTTAAAGAATCAAAAGGCTTAACTTGAAATGGGAATATTATCCAAAATAAACAAGTTGAAATGTTCTTTCCTCTTCAACCTAGCTTTTTTCCCCTGTAGCTTGAAAGTTTGGAGTTGTAGTAATAGTCCGACTTTCATTTATAATTACTCAGTGATTGGCAAAAAGACGGAAGAATCTCACCGTGCATTAAAATCATCCATTTGCAGTATTCTCTGGGTTCTAATGCTTGATCTATTTCCTTACACTGACTTTTTTGTTGCCAGCAACTGAAATACCTACTAATGCTTTCTGGCTCTAAAAGAATTGAACAACATTGGCTACATATGTTTACCATTATCCACAGAACTGTCAGATCCTTTATTCCAGTGGAGGCATGCATGGAAATAGGCCAGCACGCAAGGGAACACGGTTCCGGTAGTGAAATTAGCAACTGGACAACATTCCCAAGGAAGCGGCTGAGTTCAGTTCTGGCACACTTCCATTGTTGCTGGTACAAAAAATTAAATAAATAGAAATTAAAGGCATAAAAAGGATAAAATATATCCAAGGAACCAAAAAGAGATGAATATATGTATATGCTTTCCACAGTCTATCAAAAATAATCCCGATCTTTTCATTTGTGCTAACATTTTGCTTCTAGAGTGACTTTTGACTTTGAAGTGGCAAAACTCCTTTCTTAACCCAGATTATCTATGAAGAATTACACTTAAGACTAGCAAGTTTTTGACTTTTGAAGTGAATTTGAAGAGTTTGGCTCATTATTGTGTTCATAAAATTTGAAAGCCATCATTATAACTGAATTAAATTAGGCAATATTTTTTAAGTTCCTTAAAATTTTTTTAACTTTTATTATAAGTTTGGAATACATGTTTACAGTACATAATAATGACAGTCAGCATAAGAAATTGGTTTATATGCACGATACATTTCATCCCCCCTTCATCTCCCTTTATTTTTCCAGCATCAGTTTTGTTTGTTTATCTTTTTTCATTTATTTATAAGACTTTTTACAAAGTTAATTGTCATATATATTGATTGAAAACCACACTTAACAGACCAAAGAATAAATAAAACATATAAGACTATTATTTCTATTTTTTCCAAATCCTATCAATTTATCAAACCAAATATTGTGAAACAGAAAAAGAAGTCAACTTTTCTCTGTACTATGTAAAATTTTGTTAGGAATGACTTACAGTATGGAGAAGCATTAGAAGATATATTTTCAATTTATGATACTTCTTTGTCATTTCTCCTCTATCTTTATTCAGGTATAGTTTACAAATAAAAGTTTATATGCATGTTATATATAGTTTATAATAAGTTTTAATATATGTATACATTATAAAATGATTATATCAAGCTGATCAATAAAACCATAACCTTGTATAACCTTTCTTTGTGGAGAGAACATTTAAAATCCACACTCTTAACACTTGTCAAGTACACATTTTTATTAACCATAGACATTCATTTGCTGTACAATGTATCTGTTAAACTTATTTCTCCTATCTAAAATATTGTGGGCTTTGACCAACATTTCCCCAACTTTCCCTGTCCTTCTCTGGCCTCTGGTAACCAATACTCTACTCTCTGCTTCTATAAGTCCAACTTTTCAGATTCTACATCTAAGTGAAATCATGCAAGATTTCTATTTTTGTTCCTGAATTACTCCACTTAGCACAATATCTTCTAGGTTCAATCATGTTGTTACAAATTATCAGGTACCCTTACTTTTTAAGGCTAAATAGTATTTCATTGTATATATGCATATAACATTTTTAAAATCCATTTATCTGTTGATGGATACTTAGCTTTATTCTGTATGTTGCCTATTGTGAATAATGTTGCAGTGATTATGGGAATATAGATACCCTTCAATATCCTGAATTCATTTCCCTTGGATATGCTCCCAGAAGTGAGATTATTAGATATCATAGTAATTCTATTTTTAATTTTTTGAGGAGCCTTTGTATTGTTTTTCATAATGCCTGTACTAACTTATATTCCCACCAATAGTGTACAAGCCTTCCTTTTTCTCTACAACTTCAACAAAAGTTCTTAACTTTCATCTTTTTAAAAAAATAGCCATTGTAACAGGTATGAGATTATATCTCACTGTGGTTTTGATTGCATTTTCCTGATGATTTGTGATACTGAACACTTTTAGGTAACTGTTGGTCATTTGTATGCCTACTTTAATTTCTATTCAGATCTTTTATCCATTTTTTAAAAATATGTGAGTATATAAGAATTCATTACATAGCTATAATTTGAACTCAAGTGTCTGATTATGAAGCCACATTATAAGATCATTAAACCAATTTCCTCTTCTTCCTGGAATCAAAATTTGACTTTAGTTCCTATCCTCTTTAGATATGGTTTATATGACTGAATTCCATGTATTGCAATGTAAACATGTAATACTTTCTGTTATCAAGATTAGCCCATAAAGTCCTCCATGTAGAATCTTTCTGTATGCTGTTTATTCTTCTACTGACTCACAAATTATGAGTGGACACCTTGAATGTGTTAAGCATGATAGAGGAGTAAGAAGGAAAGAGATCAGCAATCGTATCAACACTTGAAACAAAAGGCATCTGCCAATCAGTCACATGTATTCTTGAATTTATGTAAGAAATAAACTTCTATTATAGTTGAACCATCACATATCTGAGGTGATTTGTTATGAGCCACTAGCATTTCATGACATGTGTTCCCATATTGAAAAGTCCTAGAAAAGTCCACAGAAAAGGGAGAGATTCTGGAAAACCTCAAATAATCTTAAATAGGGATGTAGAAATGAAATGTTTGGATAAATGAAAAGATATTTTATCAATTATTTTAAAGATGTGCTCTGAAAAGATATATGTCATTTTTCTGAGTTGCAAATACACAGTTGAAGAACTTGGTTTAGATTCATAAACATATAAAAGCCAACCCGGTGTGTGGTATACAACTGTGACCCCAACACTCTGGGAGATGGAGGAAAGAGGATCACAAGTTCAAGCCCAACCTGGCTAACTTAGTGACTTAGCAAGACTCTGTGTCAACATTTTTAAAAATGTAAAAAGAACTGGGGATGTAGCTCAATGAGAAGGCCCTAGGTTCAATCTTCCATCATACACACACACACACACACACACACACACACACACACACACACAAACACAGATACAAAATCCAGCAATGGGTATTTCAAAACTGCATATGCATGTCAATATCACTACTTTGTACACAGAGATTAGTATTTATTTTTCTCACTGATAAGTTTTATTTGAAAGACTCAGAGAGCAGGGGGGAAAAGAAAGCAAGAAGACTCAGTATTCCTCTATGGGGATAATTCAATTTATAGCAGACAATGGTTGCAATCATGTAAAAATTTCCAGCTCTTAGGGATATTAAACTTCACTTATTTAAAGTCAAATGATCAACTCAAATGAAACTGGATACCTTTAAAAAATTGCCATTAGTGTCATGAGGTTTCAGGGTAGTTATGTGCATGAAAAAATATTTCTATAAACCTGAAATTTTGTACATCTGTCTTTTCTTGTATCAAGAAAAAAATATTTTAAAAAGCCATCAGGATGATTCTAAAACCTTTCAAGGCTGCTGTAGAAACATTATATCATCTAAAAGTAAGTCTTAATGTCTGCAAAAAAAAGTAGGGGTTCCCTGGGTAGAGCTGGGACAGGGGAGCAAGGACACTTCTCCAGCAGTTGTCAGCACCAGGTCCAGTCAGTCTTGGTGTTGAAAGCTAAAGGTCCTGGGAAGGAGTGAAACAAAGCCCCTGGCATCTCTGGGAGAGGAGGTCCTTAAGCATGGGATGTGGCTGCGTTAAAGTTGCAGAAAAGAGGAAATGAATGAGGAAAGGGTGACAGAGGCTTTGGAATGAGAAGTGCCTTGGGTTTTCTTTATGCTTTATAGTTATTCAGATTTGGTTAAAACTTTAAATACCTCTGATACTGAGTTGTGATATATATGTCCAACAGGAAAGTAGTTTTACCTTGAATATTTTGTGAGAATTACCAGTAATATAACAAAAGTACCTGGCAGAAATACATTATGAACAGAACTGATTGCTGTCATTCCTGGAGCACAGTCCAACAGAGAGCAAGATTCAGGCTTCAGGGAGAGGAAGGAGGTAAGAGTTGGCTGGGATATTTAGTCAAAGGGTCAGAGGAGAGTTCTACTTCAAGTGGGGAAAAAACTGGTACACAAACACAGAAAACAGATGCTTAGTCATAAGGATAGAGAGATTTCAAGGAGCATATGGAATCACTCCAGGATCTCTAGGTACCAGGCTTATGACAACAAAACTGCCTTCAGATCCTGTCATTGGGAGAAAGGAGCTCCTAATACCCTGGCACACAGGATTAAGATTACCTCAAGAACTGAATGAGGCTGAGTCTTTAGGCCACAAGTATTTCATACTTCTGTCTGTGCATTTGAGGCTGAGTAGGACAGAAAATTTCTATGGAAAATAAACTGTCTTCAAGTTTTTTAACTTACGTTCTTTTTTTCTAACTTTATAGAGGTATAATTGACAAATAAAAATTATAATTAAGGTGCATAACATGGTGTTTTGATATACGTATTCATTGTAAAATGATTGCCACAGTCAACTTAATTAATAACCATCACCTCACACAACTACCTCGCTGCAAAAGAAACTTAAGGTTTACTCTCTCGACAGATTTCAAGGTTTCAAAGTACCACAGTTAACTATAGTATGTTTTAAATACTCAGATTGTATTTATTTTATAGTTGAAAGTT
The DNA here is from genome assembly GCA_004363535.1 of Dasyprocta punctata. NCBI lineage: Eukaryota > Metazoa > Chordata > Mammalia > Rodentia > Dasyproctidae > Dasyprocta > Dasyprocta punctata. Next base: position 12,681 of record RJWM01022316.1, on the reverse strand, counting down.
TCAGTCTTTTAACATCTCCAGATTTCCCCATTCTACAGTCTCTGGAAACCACCATTCTACATTCTGCCCCTATGAAGTTGACTTCTTTAGATTCCACGTACATTATGAAGTATTTATCTTTCCATGGCTGACTTATTTCACTGAGCATAATTTCCTCTATGTTCATCCTAATTGTCACAAATGACTTTTCCTTCATTTATATAGGGAGATAATATCCCCTGTAGACATATTTTCTTTGTTCCTTAGGGAAAAAAAAACTCTCTGAATTTAACTGCCAATATTGCCAATTAAATCTCTTCATATAAAGTCCATGTCTTTTATCTTCTTATTCTTCTTTCCCTTCCCCTCCCTCCTTTTCTCCCTTCCTTTCTCCCTCCCTCCCTTCCTTCCTCCCTTCCTTCCTCCCTTCCTTCCTCCCTTCTTTCCTTCTTTCCTTCCTTCCTTCCTTCCTTCTCTCATTCCCTCCTTCCATAACTGAAACTCTGTCTCTTACAGGACAGAGATGCAAAATGATTCTATTGAACATGATGATGGCTACAAAAGGAGGAATGGAGATCTGTCTGTTCAAAGAGTAATAAAAACAGAGAAGAAAGGTCCTGAGTCTTCCACAGACACCCAGGGAAGTTGATACAGACACTGAGTTTTGGAAGATTCTTATAAGCCTGTTTGAATGAGAAGCATTGGAAGGCTGCTAAAATGTGGGTCAACCATGAAAAATTCCCTGTTGCTTTCCTGACTCCAGCACTCAATCACGGGCTCTGTCAGGAGGACTTGGGGCAGCCTCCAGGGACAGCGCCTCCAGAGGTCTTACTTGCTCAAGATAGGGAGGGAGGGCACAGACATGAGCATCTCCAATGGGAAGAACACTTACTCCTGAAATAAGCTTACACTGCAGGCCTCCTAAGGTTGGATATGGATATGATTAGGGTCTGCAATAAGTGACATCTGTTTGCTCTGACCTTTGGGTAATGTGACGTTTCTTTCTCTGGGGCAGATGCTAGAAAGGTGTTTATTGTGAGTTGACAGGGGTCTCGGTGGGTGGTGAGGTGTGAGTCAAAATTCGACTATGCATTTTGGCATTGTGTCTGCAGATGTTTCTCAGATGTTTGTGGGCGGGCATGTCTTTAAGTAAAGAAATAACTAAATGTATGTTTCTTTCATGAAAGAAAGGGAAAACACTTCGCATTTAAAAACTTAGCCCTTTTACGCCTTTATTGGCATTCTTGTTTCATAGCCAGATTAGAATTAGTTGTTATATTCATTTTCTGAAGAGAAAATTATTTGCTCATTTAAGGAAAATTTATCTGTTAGTTTGAAATTAACAAGCTGATGAAGAAAGTGACTGTGGCAATAGGGATGGATGAAAAACATCACAGGGTTCTAGTACTCGTTTTATGTAGTGTAGCTTCCATTCACCCCACAATGCACACCTCTTCCTGTCCCAGGCCATGACACTGATCAGTGTTGGTAAAGCTCATTTCTAAACCCAAATGTTTACTACAGTTAAATCTGTGTGCATGCAGTGGGGCTTCATAACTTAAAATCTAAACTTAATTCATTAATAACTGATTATACCATGGAAATCACACATTCCATTCAAGGTACTGATTTTATAATATGAAATAGAAGGGGGAAGAAAAGTGAGGAGGGAGACAAGATGGAAAGAAAGAGAGATATTGTAAAATATTAAACTTTCAGTCCCTTCAGAACTCAAACAAAATGTAAAAATTTAATATTCAGAGGAAAGTCAAATACACCTTAAACATTATCTTTCTTTCTCATAATTTAAGAAAAGTAAACTTTAAAAAGTCAATTTTGTTTTTAATTTCAAAAACTTGAAGTTTCCAAAGAAATGCTCTAACTAGTTCAATTTGAGAAAAATCTCATTTAAAAACTTGAAAAACAAATGAAACTTCATTTGATTAGTCAATAAATGGAGAAATGATAACGGCAGAATAACTGTAGAAATCACAAGTTTAAACATTACACAGTTTCCCTGATTACTGTTTTCAATAAATGTTATATATATATATATATATATATATATATATATATATATATATATATATATAGTTGTTGTCGTTGTCATTGTTTTTGGTACCGGGGATCAAACTCATATCATTGTGCCACTGAGCTAAAACCCCAGCCCCAGATGTTCATTTTTACCTCCAGTTATTACCAGTTATATTCAATTGCTCACTTTTCCCAAATTTATTTTCAAAATATGTCTTACACATAGTTTAAGAGGCTACTATTTAATTTGGCTCACTTAAATTTTTAAACTGTAATGACTATTTTAAGAGGAAGTGGTTATCTAACATTGCTGTATTAAAAATGATATTCGACTAATTATAAGGAAAGTTGAATTTTTGTTACTTTTATATCAGAGATGGCCTTCCAATATAAAAAACAGGTGTTTCCTTAATTTAGTTACTATATATGCCTGTTTTCTGGGACTTTCGCAGAAATGAAATAGAGAAATACGCAATGAAAAATCTGCTTAATAGTTGGTTTACTGACTCAATTGTCTTCTTCCAAATTCGGATAATGTGCTCCAGCAAATCTAGAGAACAGGTATACCTTAAATTTTTACAATAAATGATTTCTTCATTTTAATCCCTTGGTACACTAAGAGCTAAGCTTGAGTACATCATCTCCATGTGTCTTATATAAGGTGTGTCTGTCTTCATTGTTAGTTAGGAGGCCGGAAGAATCAGTCACGAGCCACTCAGTAATTGTTGCTCAGAAATCTCTGGGAAGTTTTGTTTTCTTTTTTTCTTTATCTTCTTAATGTTACCCATTTCTTATTCCCATGCCCACATTCAACCCCCTTAGAGAGGAAAATGACTCTATTTTTCCTTACTAAAAAGTACTCAGCAAAAAGTCTTGGGAACAGACATGGCTCTCAAACTACTGTGTGGTACTTCAATCATTGTCAGTGTTTACAAAGCTCAGTAAAGCATGCTCCCATTACTTTTAAGGAAAGTAAGATAAACCCAAAGCAGATTAGCAAGTTCAACCCCAGACTCAGGTGATGGGTGCTACCCACCTATGATACTTCTTTCTCATTCAGAGTTTTAAGGTTTGAAACAATATGGCATGAGAATGTGGAGGATATAAGTCTTTGTCTTGGAAGACACACATCCCCTTCATTAATTGATTAATGTAAGTCATGTTTCAAGATGGCAAGGATGGTAATTATTTATATTCCACAAGTACATAGAAATATTAATAGTGATTAGTACAGCAAAAAGGCTTGGCTGATTTTTTTAAACTAACCCTCATTAAGTAAAATGATCAGAAGTAAAAATCAGTATCTTATGTGTAATAAGCATTCAGTAAATATTTATGAACATCAGTTTGTTCATCTTCATGCCACATAATAAATTAGCACAAACTCATCAGCTAAAGCAATGCTTATTTATTATATCACAGTCAGAAGTTCACCCTGATGTGACTGAGTTTTCTACTCTTGGTATCACAAGCCTAAATCATGATGTTGGCCACCCTAAGTTCTCATGTAGAAGTTTGTGGGAAGAATTCACTTCTAAACTCACTTACATTCCTGATCAAACCCCAGTTTTCCTGTGTGGTTTTAAGACTGAGGGCCTTTTTCTGGCTTTTAGGGTAGTCTATTCTTGAATCCTACAGATTGTCCATGTTCCAGGCAAGGGAGACTTCTCCACCTTTGAAGTGAGCAATGGATAATCTGCCTACTTGTACCTCCAACCCCTCTGAATTCTTCTATCTTTGATTTCCAAACCCAGATTTTTAAATTTCATCTGATTAGGTCAGGCTCACCTGGTTCATCTCATCTTCAGATCAACTGATTTGAAAATTTAATTGTAGCTGCAAAATCCTTTTTTGTCATATAAAGTGACATAATCACAGGCATGGTATTTCAACATATTAAAAAACACCGTGGACATTCCAGAAGACAGTATATATACAAGTGAGGGTAATCAGGGGTAATTTTAGAGTTCAACATGGCACTTATTATCTGGGCAGTCTGCAAAGTATATTACTGAATTGAGCCAATGACTTGGGTTCAAGACCTGGCTCTGCTAGCTCTTAGCGAGGTAATCTGAAGTAAGTCATGAAACCTTCTCTCAGTTTCAGTTTCTCTGCAAGTGAGAATATTATTTCTCATCTTGCTAATCTACAGAATAATTGGGAGAATCAAATAAGATTATGCAAAAACACTTTGCAAACTTTAAAGATCAACACAGCTGCAAGTTAGTATGAATGAGTTTGAATTTAATTTTACTTCTGCAGACCTGTGGGAGTAGACTCTTAAAAGCCATGCTGAAAGAGGAGGAAGGCACATGGTTAAGGAGGGTCTTGAGAGACAAAGGTTTTTTTGGTTTTCTGTCCCCACAGAACACAAATTTGCAGAACTAATAGAAAAATAAGTGAAAGCACATGATACACATTTTTGAATGCATTAAATAGGTGTAAAATTTTAGCGGATGACTTTGGCAAGAGGTTTTTGGCTTCTGCTTGATATAATAAAATGCATACTTTACCATATATTTATGTGGTACTTTATGAAAGAAATGAACAGTTGTGTTCTTCTGAATATGCCAGTGAGGTAGTATCACTTGTAAAGTTATCCATAAGGCCATCAGAAAACACAAAGCCCAAACGTGGCACATAAATGTTTTCTTTTCACCTATGATTTATATCTCCCACAGTTAAAGAATAGTTCAAGGTTTTATGAACCACAAGTCTGCCCTATTAGTGCACAGTTACTCCATATTTCATTTATATTAGAGGCTGAACATGAGAACAATTGCATGTTTCTAGTTAAACATTCTTGTTTTGTTACTGATATGAAATACATAAAAATTCACCTTGATCAAATAGATTTTGTGGAGGTGTCATCTCACGTACAAAACTGCTGGCTTGTAGGCAAGCAAATGAAGTTGTCAGATACCCAGCTACGTCCTAACATAAGTTCTTCATTCTAAATCTGTAATTGAGGTCACTAGCAAAAATATTTGAAAAAGCTCTCATGAAAATATGTTATCAATATCACTTAAATTTTGTTTTTTCTTCAGTACCTGTCTCACCCCAGGGAACTGGGAATCCAGCTGGTTTTATTTACGCTGCATACTACCTTAAGAGAAAATGACTATTAACATGCACCATGAAGAAGGAGATTTGATATAAGGAAGAACTTTCTAACATGAATAGCTCCGTGTGTCAGGGAGCAAGTGAAATAGTTCCTTTCCTGTCCAAATTGAGGGTTCTGAGATTCCTAGCATGCTCCTTCACCTTGTAGATTTGATTTTATCTCAATTTTAACTTGTCCAGCCCTCTAATGCCTAGAAACTAGGCTAGCACTAGATTTTGGAGGACTGTTATAGGCAGAAAAACTACTCTAAAATTGTATATAACATGCCATTCTTGTTTGTCATTTGGATCCACCTTGATTGCAGGTGGCACTGGTAATCACGATAAGTAATCAAAGCATCCATTTTAATGGCACAAATTCTTTCGGATATAAGTAGTATTACTTTCAAAGTGTCAACTCATTTGGTTTCTGAAACTCTGACAAATTTCATAGAATTTGTCTTATATGCCTACAGTCCTATAAAACTTCATATATCATTTAGATGTTTAACCATAAAATGGAGGAGGGATTTAAAGCTCTCTTTGATAGAAAACTTCTAATCTCACACATTCTTATTAAACTGTTTATAATTGACAGTACAACTTCTAAGTTTTAGATGGGTAGGATTTGACTACTAGTTAATCTTAATTATGACATAATGGCAGAGCAGATCATTGTTGGTCTTTTCCCTATTTTAAGGTTAGATATACAGAGAGATTTTTAAAGTGGATTTATAGTCAATTAAGTTTAGAAAAAATTCAATAGAAAGACCACCAAGCTGATACCATCTCCTAAATAACCTGCTTAAATATTTGTATGCTAAAGTGAGACCAATCATAGTTCTGATACTTTTTTAAAGATTACTTGTTTACTTCTTAATTTTTAAAAAAATCAATAGCAAATAGTTAATTCTTCAAAATGTTCATGTAGCTATATAATATTTGGTGAGCTGAAGACATCCTGGATCAGGTATTGATCAAGTCCCTTAAGGATGTCATAGAATGACGAAGCACAATAGCACAAAGAAAATGGAATGGTGATATATTTAATAGGTTGCAAATTAATTAATACTTAATCCACTCTTATACATACTTGTGTGTCTAGTTTATTTCATTTAACATTATGGTCTCAGGAATATCCATTTTCTTACAAATGACTGAAGTTTATCCTTCTTTATGGTAGAGTAGTATTTTGTTGTATTTAAATATCACAGTTTCTTTCTCCATTCATCTGGTGATGGATATATAGGCTGATTCCAAGATCTAGCTATTACAAATTATGCTGCCTTAAGCATATGCATGCATGTATCACTAGTACATTTTATTTCATTTTTAAATACCCCAAGTGCCTCTATTAGCCTGCAGTACATGTAAGAATCTCCTGGTTCCTGAATGTTTCCATATTTCATGAGCACACCCAAAACTAAGATGTACTGTTTCTGTTTTTGTTTTTTGGCCAATACTGGTAAAAAAAAAAAAAAAAAAAAAAAAAAGGACAGCAGGGAAAATTCTGAAATTATGTTCCTCCTGGATGAGGCCACCAAGGCCATCATATTGGCAGTTCATATCTGTGAAGTACTCTCATGAGCAGCCTAGCTGACAGAATCTGATTGTAGATGTACCACCACCCACTACAAAAGGGGAGATTAACTAGGTTTCTGGCATTCTGTAAGGTGTGCCTGTATACTGCATTCTAGTAAGAGCTTTCCTATTTACAGAACTGGAAACTGAGACTCAGAGAAAAAGAGTAATACCCACAGTAAACTGTGATTCAAACGTTAGACAGATTGACCATACCCTTTCTCTTACTCTTTTCTCCCTGCTGCATGAAGAATCAATTACAAAGTGTTCCTTGTGCTATCCAGGACTATGTGATGGTTCATTATGCAGCCAACAGGGCTTCTATATGCTTAGCTAGGAAGTCTTTATGGCAAGAATTAGAAAACTCTAGGACGATAGACACCAAACTAAGGGTTAAGAGAATGAGCTGTAACAACTTACACTGTCTTTTATCAAAACCATATCTAACCTACGGAATGATGACTCACAGGGCCCAGGGGCTCTCCTGACTGAAAGGAAAGCTGCAATGCTTGGGAGGTGAGGGGCAGGTCTGCTTAGTGCAAGCTACTCTAAGAGCCTGAATTCTGACTCACATGAACTAAATGACTGATATGGCCACTTCTAAAAAATCTGGAAATAATGCTGCTCTCTGGGACTGTGCTTTTCCATGGAGCCAACATGAAGTTATGGTTCTAATGTGTTGATAACAACCAGGGAGACATCAGAATGTGACCTCCTCAGGACGAAGACCTCGTGGTGGTTTTGGCACAGAGGATCCTATTGAGCCATGTGTGTTTATGGGAAATATTAAATAATCATTGAATTGGTGATTGGGGAATAACAGACTGAGGACCAGGGAAAATAAAAGGGTGGAGTCAGAGAGATTTTCTTCATGACAGAAGTTAAGGAACTATAGGCTGTGGGAGGCTTTTATGACATAGAGCAGTCTCTGTGCTGAGATTCTAGGCTAATTGTGTGGGCATGAAGCAATTAGGTCTGTTTACTGGGTAAATAACAAAACATTTCCAAGAAATTTTAAAGGTGTGAAGAATTTGAGAATACAGGTGGAAGAGGAGAGAGGGCAAATCACCCTGACAGTCTTTTTTTTCAGATTTTTTTTAATTTTAAAGAGGAAAAAACCAAGGAAGATAAAACAGAATAAAACCAATAAAAAATAAACCAGCATAAGTGATAAAGGACTTCAAAACCTTACAAAACCAACAATAGTTACCATAATGCTTTTTGTTGTCTTCAAAATAGCTGCAGATACTTTCAGACATAGTAAAAATCACACAGAACAGAATAGAATAGAAATAATAAAACCAAAACAGCAATTGTAATAAAGGACTTCCAAACAAGCCACTAGTAAATTCAAAATGGCTACTGTAATATGTCTTGCTATCTTTCAAATAGCTGCTCATGTCATCAGATTTAACATAATCAAACAAAACAAAAGAGAATAAAACCCAACCCAACAAAACAATGAAAATGATATGGTTTCCTGGCTGGGATTGCTGCCTGGTGAGGTCTGGACCTCTCCCTCTTCCCCGCAGTCCACGGACAGTGCAGACTCATGGAGAGAGGCTTGGATGTGGCTATCCCCACTCCTGCAGCAGCCAGCGCATGGCACTGGTTTCCAGGCGGGGATCACCTCCTGGTGAGGCCCCTAGTTCTCTCCCCCCATCTCACCCTGACAGTCTTGAGGGCCAACTTACTGAGATTTCCACAAATCTGTTTTTTTCTCAATAAAGAGAACATTGAAATATTGTCACAAAATTCCAGAGATACTAAAATCACTACTCATTTTATGTGGAAAGGCAAGGGGTTACAGACTAAATAAATAAATCAATAAATAGAAAATGAACAAAAGAAAAAGATAAAACTACATGTCTTCACAAAACTTCTAGGCTAGATTGAGTCAGAAACAGATATATTCAGGTTACTTCTCCCCTCTGCCAAGCATATGTGACTCAAAGCTTCAGTGCAGCACCAATGAGCAATGAGTCAAATTGCTACACCTAGATTCAGAGTGAACCTCATGAAGAAATGAAGAATAATAAGATGGGTACATAAAGTGGGTTCAGATCTACAAGAGAAAAATGAGAACAAACTCCTTTTCATTTATCAATGCTGCAAAACTATCTCAATTAAACTCTGAGTCTGGGTCCTGGACACTAATGAAGCAACCATGACTGTGTGATATATTATTGTTTATCAATAGTGAAACAGTTTTACTCTTAATGTAAAAAATATTTGTGAAGAAGATTCCTGAGTTACCTTGAGGAGCTGGTTAAAAGGTCAAAGGAAACCATAGGGTGAAGAATAGTAAAATGGAAAGTTTACCAATCCTCAGTGGTCCAGGAAGAAATCACTAAATGGTGATTCAAGTCATAAGAACCAAGATGTCAAGTCATAAACATCATAGAGCTATGACCTTACTCTTGAGAAGGACTAGAACACAGCACAAGCTACCAGAAAAACAGCTTGCCAGAAAGGGGTAAGGAAGAAGCCAGTTTTAGGGAAGGACCGAGACTATGACTCTGACCAGTCATTCAGCCACAGGGACGTCTTTCCAGGGGCAGAAAGCCCTAATATGGGTGATCCATGACTCAGCCAAAGAGATAAGCAGAACAGGCTCATGGTCAGCTTAGAGAAGGAGTTTTGGAGCCCCACATTGGTTCTGGCCTCTGCTTCTTGGAAATATCCTACCTAGGTCCCACACAGCTGCTGGGTGCTGTCCTGGCCAGGGAAGGGGGACTGGGATAATGAGGTTCTGTCTCAGATAAAATGGACTGAAGAATATTGATGGACCTGAGCTCTCAGGCCAGGACTTCATGGGCTTTATGGTGAAGGATCAAAAAACACAGAGCATTGAATGAAGCCAAACGATGCCTAGAGAGGTGAATAAAGTTCTCTAGCTTATGTTGTCCTTATTAATGATGTCTAGTGTAAGGAATCGATAACATCAAAAGAGTAAAGAGAATATAATGTGTTCTATTTTACTCTTTTAGTCTAATTCCTGTATTTCTTGTCTAGAGCCTCTTACTTGCTTTTTTTTCAAAATTGTGGCCAACAGACTTTAAAACAACCTCCACAATTCCTCATCTCCAGGCATTCACTCTTGTTAAATCTCCTTACTTTAGGCTTAGGTAGAGTTTGGCTAGCTTCCAGCTAATGCATCATGACAAAGGTAATGGGATATCCCTCCCATGATTATGTTATATTATATAAGACTGATGCTATCAGGTTGCTTTGCTTCTCTCTCTCTCTCTCTCTCTCTCTCTCTCTCTCTCTCTCTCTCTCTCTTGCTCTCTCTGTGTATTTCCCCATCTCTCTTTCTCTCTTTCATTCCACTTTTGGTTTTCAGGAAGACAGTTACCATGAATCCTATGGCTGAAACAATATAAACTGTGTCTAAGAGAGAATTTGACAGCTGACCTTTCCTAGTCAAGCTTCCACATGAGATCCTAGCCCTGTCTGACAACTAGATCACAGTTTTGAGAGGACTCAGCTAAGTAAAACATGGATGACTGACATCCAGGTATCTTGAGATAGTGAATGAGCATTTTTTAGCTGCTAATTTTGTGGTAATTTGTGATACAGCATACGAAATTACTACACTGGTGTCACCTTCTATTTCCAACAATATCTATCCCTAACACAGAGGCTACAAGATTCTGTTTATAGTTAAGTCATTTCCCCACTTAGACCAACTGAGGATTTCTCCAACTGGAAACAAAGGCCAAAGCTTACCAGATGGCCCCATGCTTACACTGCCACTTGGGCCTGACCTTCTCTTGCTTTTCCATTACTCACTTTATCTATATTGGTTCACCTTTCAAATTCTCCAACATGCCAGGAGCCCTCACTGAGCCTCAGTATATGATCCCTCTGTCTGCTATTCTCTTCTATACAGTATCTACATGGCTCACTCCCATACCCCTGGCATGTCTTTGTTCACTTGTCATTCTCATTGAAGTTTTCCCTGGGCAGCTCTATAAATAAGTTACAACATCCCTCCCATCCTATCATACCTCACTACCTTTTCCTGATTTTCTTTTCTCCATAGTACTTACCATATCTAACATATTGTATTATATGTTTTATTTATTTCTTGTCTTTCTTCCCATAACAGGATGTAAGCATGGAAACTTTTATCTATTTTGTTCAATGATTTACCTCTAATACCTAGATAATACAAGTTCAATAGATATTTGCTGAAATTAATTTCAAAACTACATATACAATCTGCCTTTTGGTTATATTCTCAACCTTACAGTAAAATATTCTACTTAAGTGTGATATAAACAACACCAATTCTCAAAAGTAGTATATAAAGTATCTGCTCTAAGAATAAAGATATGCTTCACTTCAGAGAACAAATTTGTACTTAGAAGAAAACCAGTGCCAACCCTGATGCAATCTTCTGCATATTCTAATTTTCCTTTGGTTTTACAGATCTGGAAGTGCAGCTCTACTTCCAAAGTGTTGACTGACCAATAAAGAACTAGAAGAAAACTAAAGCACAAAATCAAGGTGTTTTTCATGTGACAAAGGTATTCTCGAACTAATATTTTCCCATATATCTTTCTCTATTGTCACAAAAGAAGAAAGCTGTTGCTTTAACAAGTTTTTAACAAATTGTTACATTTTTATAGTACTTGTTTATCACCCTGGTGATAAGGGTATAAGAACCAAATATCTACTGCCTTGGATCTGGAATCACTAATACCTGTTGAGCTATAGAATATCAGCACACTTTTTGCTCTGAGCAGAACTTAGGCAGAGAAAAGTGGTAACATAACTCAGTCGCTGCAGAGTAGCAATAATTTGGAGAACAAATGCTAGGGGAGGGAGAGACAGAGAGAGAGAGAGAGAGAGAGAGAGAGAGAAAGTGATGGTATAGATAAAAGAGTGGATCTCAGAGTCAGGAAGACCAGCTTTGTTCAAATGCCAACTCTTCTTGACCTCTATTCTTGGTAAAGTTACAACATGTCAGCCTCATTTCTCACTTCTGTGCATATATATGTATATATATTATATATATTTCTGTGTGTATATATATATATTATATATACAATATATATATATATATATATATATATATACAGAGTCCACCAATAAAATGTATATACACTTCAGCAGTTTACATTTCTAATAAATGTCTGGCAGCTAATGGCCACCACTTTGAGCATCAAAGGTATAGGCCAAAAGTAACTTATGTTAATCTCATGATTTCTCAATAAAGCTAGTATTAAAATATTTATACAAGTTTTTCTTTTCCTGGTGTATACATTTTTTCATGAAATTATCTATCTATCTGTCTATCTACCTATCTATCTGTAGCACACACAGATTGATCAGAGACTTTAACATTTCATGCTCACACTTTCTTATCTAAGAAGCCTACACTGGCCCATAGTAGGCAAGTGATGTAGCAACATGAGAGCCAGCTTCCCAGAGCTCCACTGCATTGTTACCATCAGACAGAGTAGGGGTCCACACAAGAACCTTAAGAGGTGACCCAAACAATAACCAGATTCCAGTAGAGGTGAAGCTGTCCATTGGGTATGGTTTCTTGGAAACAGCTTCCTAGGCTGTGGCCATATTTCTTAGCATGCACTGCCTTGGGGAGGTTTGCTTTCTCATTGCGAGAGTGATATTTTTGTGATGAGAGTGGCAGCACCAGCAAGGTGATAATAGTCCATCACAAAATCTCTCTGTGACCCTTTCGTTCCTACAGCCAATAATTGTGGACTCATCTGTAGTCATTTAGACTCTCACCTGCATTCACAGTCCATCATGGGGCCAACCCCACAGAATATCTGGTAGTCTGGGCCAAGTTTTGCATACCTGTGAACTTAATCTCCTTCCATCAGATCTATTGCAACACCTTAGCAAATACAGTGAAAGAAGAAGAGAATAGTGGTTTTTAGACTTTGAGATTTCAAGAGCAAAATTTCCCCAAGTAATGAAAAGTAATTGCAAGCTGCTATCGAAAAAAAC
>RJWM01022315.1:0-33889 GCA_004363535.1 Dasyprocta punctata | reverse complement strand
ACTCTGGAGAACTAACCACCATTAACTGGTTATTCATTAAGAACATGGCAGTCAACAAGTCCCACCAATCAGCCAACTCTAAAACACCAAGAAACATTAGATATTTTAAGAGAACCTCTAACATAAAAAAGACCAAACAAACAAAAGAAGCCCAGAACAAGTAAGAGAAAGCAATGTAGGTCAAAAATATTTTTGTTGTTTTTGCACCACTGGAGATTGAACCCAGGATCTTAGCATTAAGCTATATTTAAGCTATATTCTCAGCCCGTTTGTTTGTTAATTTTAAAACAGAGTCTTGCTCACTAAATTGCCAGCTGGGCTCAAAATTATTATCCTGCTTCAGCCTCCCAGAATGCTGGGATTACAGAATTGCACCACTGCACTTAGCTAAAGCACAGAAAAAAAGGAAGGTGGGGGAGGGAAGGGAGGAAGGAAGGAAGAAAAAGAGAAAAGAAAAGGAAAAGCAAGCTCCGCTGGGCATGGTGGTGCACGCCTGTAATCCCAGCACTCAGGAGCCTGAGGCAAGAGAATTGTTGCAAATTTGAGACCAGCCTGAGCTACAAAGGGAGCTCAAGGCCAGCCTGAACAAAAAAAAAAGAAAAAAAAAGCAAGCTCTACTATACACAAATAGCACCATAAAACAAGAACAACTACTTTTTTTGTTCTTTTTGAGACAGGGTCTCATTATACAGTTCAGGCTGGCCTTGAGCTCACTTTGTAGCTCCAGCTGGTCTCAAACTCAAAAGGATCCTCCTGCCTCAGCCTCTCAAGTGCTGGGATTACAGGTGTGAGCCAACACACCTGGGTTAAGAACAAGTACTATTAAAAGGGACACTCAAAGAAGAAAACAAAAATGCTTAGAAGTGAAAAATATGATAGTAAAAGTAAAAAAAAATCTAAAGAAGAGTTGTAAAATAGGGTGAGGAGCTCGTCCATAAATTACTGGAACAAAAAGCAAGAAACAGAGAGGGAAGCCAGGCATGGTGGCACATGCCTTTAATCCCAGCACTCGGGAGGCTGAGGCAGGAGGATCATTGTGAGTTCGAGACCAGCCTGGGCTACAAAGTGAGTTCAAGACCAGCCTGGACTACATAGTGACAACCTGTCTGGAAAAATAGGGCCGGCGATTCAGCTCAGTGGTATAAGCGCCTACCTGGCAGGCGTAAGGTTGTGAGTTCGATCCCTGGTACCAAAAAAAAAAAGAAAAGCAATAGTGAGGGAGATCAAACAAGTCTAATACTCAATTAATGGAAGAGCCAGAAAAAGAAAACAGAAAAGGGAGGGAACAAATTGTCACATAACTATCTAATGAAAGATGTGTTTTCAAATTTTTTGCACATGGTTTCAAATTTTAGAAGCCACCTGAGAACTCAACCTAGCACATTAGTAGATTTTCGCCAGTGTACATCAACATAACACTTCAGAATGAGGGGCGAAAATAAAACCCAATCCCAAAACAAGTCTCAATCAAAAAGAAAGAGCCAGGGAACTGGGAATGTAGCTAAATGGTAGAGTACAATACAAGCTTAGCACGTGCACCGCTCTAGGTTCAATGCCCCAGTCCCACAAGCAAGCAAGTAATCAAGACCCTGAATAGATTAGACTTCGACAGCAAATGAGGAGGAATGCCTCCAAAATTTTGATGCAAAGTGACCTGCAACCTAGAATTCTATACCCACACTCTTAATCAAACGAGAAGTAGAAGACATACTCAGACAAGCAAAGTCTCATAAATACTTATTTTACATACCCTTTTGTAGGAAGCTACTCTAAGATACACCCCAACAACAACAGGGTAAACTGTGAAACGTGAAAATATGAGTTCCAGGTAACAGGCCGAGAGGTGAAGAAATTTCCAAGGATGATGGTAAAGACCTAGGATGACAGCTTTTGTTTTGTTTTCGTTTTCTGAGACAGGGTCTTGCTAAATGTTTTGGACTGGTCTTGAACTCACTGTGTAGCCGAGGCTGGCCTTGAACTTGCAGCAATCCTCCAGTCTCAGCCTCTGGAGTGCTGGGTTTAGAGGTATGCACTCCCATGCCCAGCTGACGACAGCTTTTAAAAAAAGGTGTTGGGGGCAACCCAGTCTAAAATTGTATTAAAAACAAAACAAAAAAATCTAGTAGAAGGTGTTGTCAAAGAAAATACTATAAGAGAACAGAAGGGAAAAAGGAAACAAAGCTTCTTGTAAACAAGGAGGGGAAGAGGGGTTGAAGGGAATGAGGAAAAAAGAAGCAAGATATGTCATGTACTGGTACAAATTCCCTATGATGAATGTTATCAATATGTATATCTAAAATTACCAATAAAAAGAAATACTGAACTCGAAAGTTATTTGGTATGTTTTAACTTACTGAGACAGCAATCTTAGAGTCTCATGGAAGAGCTTGGAAGTACATACATTAAACACCACACCCAGCTTTTTTTCTTTTGCTTAAACTACTGATTTAGCCCCTAATTTCATAATCATACAAAGTCTGGTAATCACTAATGCACAATGACCAGAGGCACTCATTCACAAAATGGAAGCCTGGGTCAGGGATAGTAGGGCACTCCTGTAATTCTACCTACTTGGGAGGCTGAAGTAGAGGGATTCTGAGGCCAAGGCCAGTGTGAGCAATTTTGTAAGACTCTAGCTCAAAATAAAAAATAAAAACAGCAGGGATTATAGCTTAGTGGTAAAGCATTTTCTTAGCACGCATGAGGCCCTGGACTTGATCTCCAGTACCACAAAGTGGGAGGGGAGTGGAGGGAGCCTAAACACTTAACTACTTTACTGCTTTGCAATATGAAAAGATAACAATACTTATTTATTTTTCCTCTCAACTGTAAGTCCCCCTACCACTCATCAGTTTTATACATACACACCATTAGAGGGCCCTCTACTCAAAGAAGAAGGGGAGAAAATAAACAAACTAACTTAGATGGGGTAGATCAAAGATCCATCTCTTGTCAAAACACCAGAGGGAACTAGAGTACTCTAGACAATACCATTGAGTCCCTGAGATCTGACCTTCGGATGTCAAGGCAAGTTCCTGCATCTGAATACATCAACTGCCACACCTCTAAACCAAACACAGGCAAACACGTGAGGTTCAGTTCCAAGACTTGACACCCAGAGCACAAGCACCAAAACACAGCACGCTGCATGGAATGAAGTCTTAGGATGCCGTCAGCCAGACATAGATACACCCAAGACGTGCATGGACCTGAACCATATGCTCTGTGGGAACTAGAACAGCACTCCCTGACCAGGGCTCCTGAGAAAAGAACTAATAAATAGGTGACATTTCGCATGATGTGTGCCAGTCAATCACCCTGACGGCCTAGGCAACCACACCATTCAACACCTCCTTCCAGCCCTCAGTTAAGGTTCCTGTCTCCACCTGCTTCTCTGACATCATCCTGTCATTATATATTCTTTGAAATTCCTTTGATGAAAAATGAGTCACTTCTTGCCAATACAGGCCTGAGCCTCTTTTGGGCAAGTCATTCTTCAGCAGTACTCTGGGGGCAGGGCGCCACCCAGAGGCTCTTCCAGCTACTATCTCCACATCTTCCAGGAAAGAATGCCTCAGCGTGAGCTCCCAGTCTGGAGGGAAAATGGGCAAGGGAAGAAAGCAGGGAGATTCTTGGTGGAGTTGGGAATGGGACTGAGAACCAGAATATCAACCAGTTACTCCAGTGAGACACACAGTTGGAAGCCTGACAAACTGGGGTAGGACACAGACAGACCCTCTGAGGTAGAAGGCAAAAGCCTCAGAGTGTCTACCTTAAAACACCTGGTTACTGACTCAAACTGTCATCATCTACTCTTCAGGAAGAAATGACTACGAAAACCTAAGGCTTTGGGCAATAGTAACCTGCCCAGTGCTCAAAACAGCTGTACTCCAACTTCAAGATTCACAGTGGCAGTGGTAAAAGACCAAGCCAAAACTGACCAAATGCCATTCATACATACAAACCATCCTAATATTGTGACACCAGCTTCAGTAAGCATATTGTACAAGTCACCCTTTCAAAGCCTACACTTCAGTGAATTTTAGCATACTCACAGAGCTGTACAACCATCACTATTACCTAATTTTAGGGTGACATTTCATCACCCTCAATCTTATACCTACCAGCAATCACTTGCAATTCCCCTCCTCCCATCCCCTAGCAACCATTAATCTACTTATTATCCCTATGGATTTGCCTATTCTGTATAAATAGACTAAAATAATGTAAGGCCTTTAGTGTCTGCCTTCTTTCACTTAAGTCTAATAGTCTCCAGATGGATTCATGTTAGCACTGATCAGTACATCTCTCCTCTTTATTTCCAAAATATGTTCTATTTTCAGATATGCCACATTTTGTTTATCCATTCATCAGTTGATAGGTATTCAGGTAATATGCATTATTATAATACTACTATGAATGTTTGTACACAAGCTTTCTGTGGACATACATTTTCAATTCTCTTGGGTATGTATATACATTTAGGAGAATTGCTAGGTTATGCAGCAATTCTGTTTCACTTTTTGAGGAAATATCAAACTGTTTTCTAAAACAGCCACACTATTTTGTGTATCAGGGCTTCAATTTCTCCACATCCTCGCTGTCTTTTTACTGTAAACATGCTAGAGGACAAGACATAGTATCTCATTGTGGTTTCGATTTGTATTTTCCTAATGAGTAATGATGTGGATCATCTTTTCCTTGTGTGTATTTGGTTACCTGAGTATTTAAGTCTCTTGCTCGTTTTTTGACTTTTTACTATTGAGTTCCAAGAGTTTGTTTGTTTTGAGATAGGGTCTCACTGTATAGTTCAGGCTGGCCTGAACACAAGGTGATCCTTAGATATAACTCTAAGTCCCAACCTTACAGGTAGGAATCATCACTCCCAATTTACAAAAGAGGAAAACTCAGACTGACAGAGATTAGGTAACTTGTCCAATATCACAGTTATTTAAATAGCAAAGGCAGATTCAAATCCAGATCTCCTACCTGATGTCCTTCCTACCAGTCCCATGGCTTTCCAATATCCCAAATCTCCTATCTATGCTTCACCCCAAAGCCTTCAAGAAAGAATACAGAGATATACGGCAAGGCAGCTGAGTCCCACTCCAACTCTATTCTGAGTGGAATGGGTTTTCCTAGACCAATGAGAGAGACATGGAGGTGGGGGAAGAGAGGGGAAGGAATATGAGTAAAAACAAAGATGGATGTGAGTAAAGAAGTGTGTGTGGGAGTTCACCTGACAGCTGAAAATGAAACTGATAAGGGCAGGCAGGCCTGGTCAACAAAGATAAAGTGACTTCAGTCAAAATGGCCAACTTTTTTCCCAATGATTTTCCACTTCTGCACTGTGACAAGTTATTACAGCACTTAATCACTGTTTAATCATTCTCAAGTTCACTGCGGGTTTTCTGTTTTTTGTTTTTAACTCCTAATACTCTAAATGTCTCCAGCACTTTCCTAGAAAACCCTGGAAAGGAACTAAAGAAGCCATCAGGAGATGGCTAAAGCTGACAAGAAAGTCAAGGAAATGTTCAAGTAGCATAAGTCTGCAAAGCCACTTACTAGTGAGAAGTTTCATAGGCTGTTTGTTTCTTCACTTTTCTAACTGGACACCTAGTTCATGCCATAGCCTTGCCTCATGAGGGGACACCAGGAGTGAAATGCGAGGCCAGAATGAAGACCACCGGAATGTGTCTGGTAAAAAAAAAAAAAAAAATGGTGGCGGGGAGGGGGCGGGTTCTCAGCAGCTGAAAGCCGCCACAGGGAATTCAGTGAGGACAACTGCTTTCCCTCAACAGGAGTTATGAATTTAAAAATAAACCTCTGTGACCCTTACAACTTAAGAATCTTTTAGGAAAGAATGTCACCAAATCCAGCAACTATTTGCTCCACTGGAGTGAACCAGAGAGGGAAAATGAAAAATGCCTTACTACCTCTCTCAAGAAATATGACAGGACATACGACATGGGAAATTGTCCTAAGAGTAAATATGACTATTATATATTTCTATATTTCTTATGCTTCAACTTTCAGGAAGAATAATTTACATTTACATCCTCTGTGAAATACCAAGATTATGCTACTATGTTGAAGTACTTTGAAAAGGAAAAGTTACAATGTAACTGGCAAGAAGTCCACTGCCCTAGGCTGGGCATGGTGGTGTAGGCCTGTAATCCCAGCACTTAGGAGGCTGAGGCAGGACTGCTCCTTCAAGTTCACAGCCAGCCTGGGCTACAAAGTGAGTTCAAGGCTAGCCTGAACTGCACAGTGAAACCCTGTCTCAAAAAGATAAAAAAACAGAAGTCTACTGCCCAGCATCCATGGTCTCCCTATCTTGCTGTGGACAGGCATGAACCCCTGGGGCCTCATGATCCTCTCCTGGAACTGGTAAATAGAAGCCAGGAGGGAGTAAACATTTCCCTGTCAGCCTAGATTCTACAGAAATCTCCTTCTGTCTCAATGACCTCATTTCTCAACTTGATTGAAGTAACCACCCAGATTCTAGGAAATTGTCATTTTACTTATTTATTGCCATGGTAGTACAACTTTTCTTTGGAGCCACATAGCAACAGGATTTCAGCATTATTCTCACCCAAATGATTAAGACTCAAGAGAATGTCCTAGGGCACTTTAGAAGGCATTGGTTCTCCTATTCACCACAGTTCCTGATAGAGATAACAAAGTAAACAGTGCAAGGAACAAAGCTGAAATGTATCCACAAAGTCACCTCTTGGAGCTGACTTTCTGAAAGCTGGCTGTTACCAGTGCCATCCAGAAACTGGAAGTGAGGATTGTAGCCCTGTCTTCCTCCACGAACTCAAACACTCCTACCACCACCATCACCACAATCCCCTCCTAATAGCACTTTTTTTAAAATAAGTTTTTGAATTATTCAAGGAGTGGCTCCTGGGCCTCTCCTGGATACTGGCCTATTGTACAGCAATAACTCAGGACTAAAACAGTTTTATTTATACATGAGACATTCATCGGGAAAACTGCTACTGAAACACTTGGTCAGTCAGCAAATGATTTCAAATTCACAGTTCCATAAAAAGACAGATGAGAACCCCTTTGGAAAACTCAGAGGACACCTGTGTCCCAAGGCACACAGTTAGTTACTAACAAGCGGAAACCATCACCCAGGTTCCTGACTTACAGTTGAATGCCTTTCCTCCAGATCACACTGCTTAGCTCTGAAGTCTTGGAAAGGAGAAATTCTTTCCAAGATTTTTTTTTAATCCTTTTGAGACAGGGTTTCACTGTGCAGTTCAGGATGGCCTTGAACTCACTTTGTACCCTAGGCTGGCCCTGAACTTGCAGCAATCCTCCTGCCTCAGCCTCCCAAGGCTGGGTTTACAGGCGTGCACCACCAGCCAAAGATCTTTTAACCATTGTTTTTTGTTTTCCACAAATTAGTAGAGAACTTGAGAAAAGGAAGGTGAAAGATATGAGATTACAGGGAATCTAAATAAAGAAGACTATGAAGAGTCCTTTCCCCAAGCCCCTTTAATGAATCCCAAACACTGCAAATAGTTAAGAAATAGAACACACAGACACACAAGTAAGCATTCAAAATAAGACAATTGCTGAAAGCATCTAGTAATATGATCAGAGAAAAAAATTAATTTAAGTAGTACAGAGGTTTATAATTCCACTCAATGAGATTGTATTCCAGGTGGACATGAGATAAAGGATTTGATTCAAAAGACTTCTGCAAATCTCAGTTCACATGTACATCTCACAATGTGGGCACCCTGAATGCTAAAAGATGATTCTAATATTTGAGAATACTTATTTTTGGGCCAGGGTTATAGCTCAGCCACACAGCACTTGCCCGGGAAGTACAAGACCCTGAGATTAAAAAGAAGAGGAGAGGGGAGGGGAGGAGAAAAATGAAAGAATACTTATGTTTTCATATACGATATCACCTACTCATAGCCAACGATATTACATGGCATTACTACTCTGTCTTGTCATGTACATAAAACCATGTGTATATATTTTCATTCCTGGGTCATTTATTTTTCAAGAACCATTTTGATTAGCTGGTATTTTCAGTTTATGTGCAGACTTTATAACAACTTCCTCCTACAAGACGGTAAAATGAGACTTTGCCTTGCAGAAGAGGGGAGACAAGAGTGGAAGCCAGCCCAGGAAGTCCTTCCTAAAGTCTGGACAAAACAGAAAGGGGTAAGAAAGGGGCAGAAATCTACATTTCTACATCACTTCCCTACTCTCAGCAATTTGGAAAAGAAATTCCAGAATTGGAATTTGGCATCTCATAAAACAGCGCAGATGGGGCCAGGGATATAGCTCAGTGGCAATAAGCACATGCCTGTCAAGTACAAGGTCCTGAGTTTGATTCCTGGTACCAAAAAAAAACAGGGCAGGTGACTCCAAATGTCTCTTACTTACAGCAAGGGATATGAAGTGGCCACCCACTGGCTTGAGCCTCCACTAATTACACTCCAAACATGGTTGCAGTCACTGGGTCCAGCCTCAGCCCTGTTATTTACTGAGATGCTTCCTATTTCTCTCACTACTTTGCATTTGCAGGACTAGGGGGCAACCCTCTATGGTTTGGTTCAGGATCTCATGATGCTCAAGAAACATTGCTGCCCTCAGAAAAAGAATGAGAAAGTACATGGTTTGCTGTAGTCATGACTCATGCCCACCCCACAGACAGGAACGGCTTCTGCCAAAGAATAAGTTCCTCACAATGAAATGGATT
This sequence comes from Dasyprocta punctata, assembly GCA_004363535.1. Taxonomy (NCBI): domain Eukaryota; kingdom Metazoa; phylum Chordata; class Mammalia; order Rodentia; family Dasyproctidae; genus Dasyprocta; species Dasyprocta punctata. The sequence continues at coordinate 25,155 of RJWM01022315.1, read as the reverse complement.
CCCTTGCTGATATTCAACTAAGAATCTGAGCCCCTAGATGTGTCCACATAAAGATATATCTTTCCCTTTATTTCTGACTGATAAAATGTCACAGTTAATGGAAACATCTGCTTCCTTTTCATTCTAAAAAGACACAGGCCCAACTTTACTAATAGTAGAAAACCACGTTCAGATTCAGTCATCAGCCAGGGTGTGGTGGCACAGCCTGTTATCCTACCACTCAGGAAGCTGAGGCAGGAGGATCATTGTGAGTTCAGGATCCAGCCTGGGCTACAAAGTGGGTTCAAGGCCAGTCCACACTACACAGTGAGATGCTGCCTCAAAAAAAAAAAAAAAAAATCAAGTTATCAGGAAAATTAAGCTATACTCAGGGGCCAGGGCTGTGGCTCAGTGGAAAAGCTCTTGGCCTAGCATGGCACAGGACTTGGGTTTGATTCCCAGCACTGCAAAAAGTTGTAAAACTGAAAGCTACACTCAAGTGTTTGCAATAGACAGTAAATATTAGTAATGTTATTGACATGACCACTTAGTATGTGTCAGGCAATGTTCTAACTACTTTCCGTATGCTAACTTACTCAACCCTCATTTCAGAACAGCCCTATAAAAATGGTACTCTTATAATCCCCACTTTATAGCCATGAAACTCTGGCCTAAGGAGAAAAAGTACCTTGCCAGATCACACCAAGTGATGCTGCAGGATTCAAGGTCAGATCAGCACTGCAGTTCTCGTAAGAATTAATTTTCTCTGGTGGGGGGCTGTGTTGAGACAGGGTGTTGCTGTGTAGTTTAGGCTGGCCTTGAACTTGTGGCAATCCTCCTGCCCTAGCCTCCCAAGTGCTGGGATTACAAGTGTGTGCCACGTGCCAGGTGGAGAGTCAGTGTTGTGGATGGACTTCATGAAAGATCAGAAGAAAAAAGGGCCAGTAAAAGCAACCTTCAAAAATTGGACAAATTTTACTATTGTTCACTTCTGCACAATGAATAGCAAAGTACAATGAAGCTTTTATTGAGCTATATATTGCATTCTCCCCAAACACCTCAAATACAGCACCTTCAGAAGCTCTCAAGTCTTCTCACAGTAGAACAGGGAGAGAGAAACAGAGAGAAAGAGAGAGGGAGAAATGAGCCTTTATCAAAAGCCCTTTTCTTCTGGCAGACAAAAGGCCTTGGTATTTCCATGGACAGACTAGTTATTCTTAACACTAACCAAAGATTCTTTGGCAGAGAGAGAAATATGAAAACGTTAGGCCTGTGGGAATGGCCTGTGCTCTGGACCTTTGTGTCTTACTCAGTGAAGCCAGCCCACTGGAAAACAAACACAGTCGACCCTCAGTAACCTTAGGCCTTCAGTTCATGCCAATGTCTGGAGAAACAACGAGGCCCTGGTGCTGATTATCCACGCTCATTTCCCTTCCTCTCTCCCCAAGAAGGGACTTTTTGAAGTATACAAAGAAAAGTACATCTGAAGATACAGACAGGAAAGTTCTGACATTGAGGGTAAAACAGGATGTAGTCAGTGGAAGACAGGAGCTTTAGGGCCTGATTCCTGGCACTCTCTCCGGCTCACTGGCTCACTGGCCTCTTGGCTTCTCATCCAAAATTGAGAAAATTCTAGCACTTTCCTAAGGAAACAGTTACCTCACATTTTTCCCCTCAAGGCCCTCTCCACTTAACACTGGGGTTTGGAGGCATAGGGTGGCCCCGAATGGTGCTAAGTGGTTTCCATTTTCCCAGTAGGTAGAGAGAACTTAAGAATATTTTGTTAAATTGGCCATTAAGGAAAAGGGGAAGGAGAGACAGTCTAATTAAAGACTAGAAGCCCCTGCAGATACAGCTCAACTGACAATCTATATAACACTCCAACCCCACCTTTTGTATGATACTGTTAACATTAATATAATAAAGTCTCAGGGGCCAGGGATACAGCTCAGCCGCACAGTGCCTGCTTGGCAAGTGTGAGGTCATGAGTTTGATCCCCGGTACCAAACAAATAAACAATAGAATCCTAGGAGCCTTTTTCATTTCGTTTTGTTTTTTACTTTTTTGAGACACAGTCTAGATATGTAGTTCAGACTGGCTCTGAGCTCACAATGTGGCCCAAGATGACCTTGACTTGAGGTGATCATCCTGCCTCAGCCTCCCCAGGGCTGGTACTACAGGCATGCACCACGATAGCTCCCTGAAATCTTTCTACCCAGCTAACAAGCACCCTTACTTTGTTACCTTTCCCAGGAAACTGTGAACTAACCTACCAGGAGGCCATGGGTCTGATGGTTCACCTAGCAGCTAGGACTGTCCGAGTGGTGAGTGAGAGCAGCCATGTATGAAGAATGTCAAATGTCAGCCTGGCCTCGAAATTCCCTGAAGAAAGCAGTCCAAAATAATGTGTGATTATCATCTACAATGTCACCAAACCATGACATGTTCAACCATGAGGTAATAAGGATCCATGCTGCTGAGGCTTCTAAATCCCCTGATTACCCTGGAAGTAAGTCCTGGTCTCGCTTCCAGGTAGTAGCAAAGGCCAACAGAATGAAAGACACTGTTTGGCCAAAGTACAATCCACCACCAAGTTTTGAATGTCTGACATATACTAGGCTCTCAAATAGTCAAATAAACAAAACACTCCAGCTGCTATAATCAATTATTTCCTATACAGCAGGGAATAGAAGTGCTAGAAAACAGTTCCAGGCAGTAGGAAACAAGGAAAAAAATTATCTGCTATTCATTGGCAATCAGGTATATATGTTAATTACTTGACTGTCCTCCCACAGAGGTAAAAAACGGCCGCACTATTCTAAGTCAGGAACAATGATTCTTCCGCAGCTGGTTCTAAGCATACAGAATCCTACGAAGGGAGACAGCACACAGTCAGGGAACCGTCTGCTGTAGTATTTTTCTACTAACTGCAACAACATGAGACAATTTAAACAGGGAATGGCTAAGTGAAGTCATTAACAAGATAAGTTAAAATTATAATGGCTGTAAGAAAACATTTAAAAATCCACTTAATGTTACATGAAAATGCCTTATAAGTAGATTAGTATAGTACATCTAACATGAAGCTGGATACAAAAGACCACATAACTCTATCTATATAAAATATCCAGAATAGGCAAATCCAAAATACACAAATCAGAAAGCAGATTAGTGGTTGCTAAGGTTAAGGATGGGAGTAGAGACCGCTTAGTGAACACAGGATTTCCACCTGGGTTATGAAAAACTTTTGAATTAATAATTTTGATGGCTGCACAATATTGTGAATACAATTTAAGGTCAATGAATTATATACTGAAAAATGACTACAACGGTCAATGTTCTCTGTATTTTATCATAATTTTAAAGCTGTATCCAAAAAGAAAATAATTTTTTTAATTTTAATTGTATCAGGAGAAAAATATGCACAAAGATTAAATTGTGTAGAAGTAAATATGGACCAGAAAGGAACACAGACAGGTTCCAACATCTGTTAAAAATGGGACTTCACTGCTGTTAGACAATAAATAAAAACCAAGAAAGGAAAATAAAAATACCAGAAGCATACAGTCAATCCTGCAGCCACAATCACAAGCCTGCAAACGAGCACCTACCAAGTGGTGGACAAGTTACACCGTTCACCAGGCGCCAGAACAGCAGGTGTGTGTGCTGTGGGGTAAGTGAGAGGTCTCAGGCCAGCCTCAGCCCAGGCTTCTAATCCCCCTTAGAAATACTCCCTAGGGCAGCGCTACCATCTGTTTCAACAAAGCCTAGAGCCCTGAAACAGATTAACTCCTTCCCTGCTAACTTCCTACAGATGGGCTTCATCCAACAGGAACGGGTTTCATTTCTTAAAAAGTGCCTCTAAATGACAGAAAATAAGTTCTACAAGGGAAGGGGTTTTGTTTTATTCACTGGTACACCCCTAATAACTAGAATAAAGTCTTATCAGTGAATACTCAATATATTATTTGCTGAATTAATCCATTAAATGCCTTCTGCCTACAATAGTTGTTTTATCGGTGCCATATTTTCAAGTCTCCCTCTTGTCATTTGTCCTCACAGTCCTGCCTGGTTTCCTCAAATCCAGTCCACCAACAAATATGTGTCTAGTTTATGCACAATATAACCAGTTTTGATGCTGTGTTGTTTACTGCTAGATCCTATTGCTGAGCACAGCACCCATGGAAGGTACTACACATATCTGTCAAAAGATTTGAGCGCTACATTGTTTATTTATTTATTTAGTGGTACTGGAGATTAAACCCAGGGCCTTTTGAGACAGATCCCATTAAGTTGTCCAGGCCGACCTCCAACTTGTGATTCTCCTGACTCAGCCTCCCAAGTAACTAGGATTATTGACATGCAGCCACAGGCCTGGTCACCATACTTTATAAGGACTTAGTAATGAGCACTTAGGTAGGCATGAGCTAGGTGCCATAAGAGTTAAAGAAATATAATGTCTGTAAAACAGACCCCTCATAAAGTTCACAATTTCAATAGACAAAACTAATATGGGAAAGCGATGTACAAACTTGGTCTTCAATAATCAGAGAGATCTTCATGAGATGAAAGAACTGACCTGAAGCTGGCAGGATTGGGTAGATCTCAAGTCAGTATAAAGAACAAAGGCACTGCAGGTAAAGAGAATTCCATGAGAATGAACAAGGGATGCTGAGGTACAAAGAGAAGATGGACTTCTATGGACTGAAGGTGTGATTCAATGGAATTATGTGACATAAACCTGGATAAGTAGGAAGGTGTCAGAGCATAAAAGGCCTATTTTTAAAATATGAACTTTCAATAACAGGAAATACTAAGAAATAGCTGCTAGAATTAAAATGGAAGGGACAGACAACACAAGAAGCAAAATATGAGGCAGCTGCTATAATTAAGTGTGAGGTGATGAATGACTTGACTAGGATCAAGTCCAGGGGAAGGAAGAGCAAAGGGCAAATTTACAAGACATTCTGAAGAACCAAAGATCTCAGTGGCAAATTGAAAATGGGAGTTTGATTAAGAGACAACTATCAAAGATGTCTCCAGGGTTTCTGATATTGGAGGTTGGAAGAATGTGAACACAGCTGTCAAAAATGGGGCCTAAGGGAGGGAAGCCAAGTCTAAACTGGTTTAGAAAAATACTGAGTTTGCACTGGGCATGGTGGCACATGCCTATAATTCCAGCACTTGGGAGGCTGAGGCAAGAGGATCCTCAAATTGGAGGCCAACCTGATCTACATAGTGAGTTCAAGGCCAGACTGACCTACACAGTGAGACCCTGTCTCAAAAAACAAACACTGAGTTTGAGATGATACGCAAGTACAGATATCCTGCAGTTAATTGAAAAAGATAAAAATTTGAAAGTTTTTAAAACATACAATGGAATATTACTCAACATTAAAGGAGAAAGAAATCCTGCCATATAGGATGATATGAATGAAACTCGAGGGCATCATGTTATGTGGAAAAAGCCAATGTCACAGAAGGACAAATACTGTGTGATTCCTCTTACATGAAGTATTTAAGCAGTAAAACTCATAGTAGTAGAAAGCACAACAGCAGCTGTTAGGGGCTGAAGGGGAGAGTGGGGAGCTGCTATGAATGACTATACCATTTCAGTCATAAAGATGAAGCAGTGCTAGCAATCTGCTGTACATTAATGTACATACAGTTAATAGCATTGCACTATACTTGAAACTGTGTGGGGTTCTTGTTGTTGTTTTTGCTTTAATGTTTGGTTTCATTTTTTTTTTTGTGGAGATAGGATCTTACCACATAGCTCAACCTGGTCTCAAACTCATAACCCTTTTGCCTCACACTCCTGTGTGGTGTTTCTACAGGTGTGTGCCACCACATTCCACTTTTACATACTTTTACTTTGAAGAGCGTAAATTCCATTTTATGCGTTTTTTTTAACTAAACAAAAAAAGCACTTAAAGTTTGTTGAGAGATTTTAAGTAGTAAAAGACCAACACAGGAATTTGCAATTTAAAAGAAAAGCTAAAGCCAAAAGAACCAGAAAAAGAGAAAATGGTCAGGATCATCATAATAATTACACCAGCTATGGATCATGTATGTTTGTGTCAGCACCGTGGTAGAAACTATGCTGTTTCACAGAAATTTTAGATATTATTATCTCATTTTATTGATGAGAAAAGTGAAGCCCTGGAAGAGTAACTGGCTCAAATCACACATACAACAAATGTAGAAACTCTTACTTGAACCCAGCCCACCTGAATCTTCACCCATGTTCTTCCAGCTTCACCACACAGCCTCACACACAGGAGGGGTTTGAGGTGTAGCTCAGTGGGAGAGTAGGGCTCAGCATGCAGGAGGCCCTGGGTTCAATGCCTAGGGCCCTACCATACCACCACCCACATATACCCAACAACAGCCTTCAGATAGGTAAAAGAAAATAATGAAATGCCCTTGTTGAAGCTAAGGGAAGAGAATATTGTAAATAAGCAGGGGCACAATCGACAGTAGCTGGTATCAACACTCTAACACAGAATGAGGTCAACATTCCAAATTGGTCTGTAAAGAGTTATAAAGATGGAGCCCTGGGTCAGGTACAGCAGCCAGGGGAATTTCCAACCAACAGATGCCCAGCACAGATGCTGTTTTCCCTCTTCTCACTGACAGACACCTTGAGCTACTAGTTGCGAGCTACTCTGCAGGCCTCAGGCTGGAGCACATCTGAGCAGCCTCAGCAAGCAATGGACAACATCAGGGTCAGATTCAAGCTGAGCTGCAGAGGTAAATGGATCTCCACTTCCAGCTCTTCACTTCTCTCATTCACTGAATCCTAAACAAATTAAAATCAGGCATGTAGTATGGTTCGGTTGTGGCTCTAGATACTCACGATGATCAGTCACACAGCTGCCAGAATAATACTCTAACTTCCTATGACACCATTCCTCCCCCTCCTAAAAAAAACCACTCTCAACCGTTTAGGTCATTCCTTTTGCCTTAAAAATATCAAGTGCCATTCACTGCCTACATTATACCTTAGTTCTTTATAACACAGATTAAACTTTCTATCCCAGCCTTATCTCTCACCCTAAGCAACTATCCTTTTCCCCAGCTTCCTATAAGCATAACACTTCTCATTCCATCCCACCACAATGCTTTCCCAATAAACTATTATGTTGTTAGCAGTGGTCACACCACCACTTTTCTCACAGTATTCTGTTCATATTTCTATTTCTGGAATGCCTACCATGGGTAAAGAAGGTCTGTGTGTGTGTGTGTGTGTGATCAAAAGACACAGTGAATATATCAGGCATGGTAGTGCATACCTATAATTCCAGCACTCAAAAGGCTGATGCAGGAGGATCACTGTCAGTTCAAAGCCAGCTTGGACTACATAGCAAGACCCTGGCTCAAAATACAAAACAAAACAAACAAAAATATATAATGTTTACATTTAAAAACTCAGAACAAAGGGATAAATGTGTTTGAAGAAAGAGAGTATTTCAAGGGTTAATGGCAAAGTCTTTTACTATAATAATGTTTTAAATTTAAATAGTCACTGTATATTTTGTTCTGTCTGTCTATCTACCTTCCTATGATTTCTTGAAAGGGTCCAGCATACAGGAGGTTTTCAATGCAATGAAAGGAGATGGGGACTTCCAATGAAGGAACAGAAAGCATGAAACACTACTGGGAGTCATAAAAAGTGATCTTTCAAATAAAAAAATTTCAAGTTACACCAAGACAGGAAGACTAAAAGGTCCCTGCCATTCCACAATGAGCAGAAGATGCTGTTTAACCACTGGTAATCACTCAGTGGACCCTCCCCACAGTTGCTGCGATGAGTAACACATACGCAACTGGGATCATTAGACTAGGTTTCTACCTGGAGAGTGGCCAACAGAAACTGTGGCAGAATAGTGTGGATGAGGGCCTTCACTTTTCAACACTAATACCTACCTCCAAAACAACACAAGACAAAGGATAGGAAAAATGGGAACTTATACTTTGTCAGCCACACTAGCAAAGAACTGCACCAAACACTGCAAACTAGCAGCAACAGAAACCAACCCCCTGCTAAACTTCTGCTGAGGCCCCGCTCTAGCCCAGTGACATGCAGTAAGGAGGGAATAAACTTTAACAGGACAAACTGCCAGCCATTCAAAGCACAGCTTCACCAGGTGCCTCATGCTGTAAAAGGTGTGGACAGGCCTCACCCCAGAAGCACGCAGACTCCCAGAGTCCCTACAGGGAAGAGAATCACTCCATTGTGGCAGGTTTGCTTCATGGCTCTGGGAATGGGAGGGGTAGGTAGTTCTCACTGTGAAGGATGCAATCCTGTAGGTGGCTCAAGCCATTTTCCACTACCCTGGCTCCAGTGGAGACTTTCTTACTTACCCCTGCACACATAGTCCCACTGTGTGTCTTCTCTCAGGCATCAAGGTAGTTGCCAAACAGAAAGCTAATCTATTATCACCTAGAAGACCTCACATTGTCTGCTATAGGGTATCAGCTCCAAGGCAGTAACAAGAATGTACCCTCAGAGTTCAAAACTCTACTCTAAGATCTCAAACTAACAGAAGCCAATTTGCACATGACTATTGTGTGCTGATTTAAATGGATGTTGACATGGAAGTCTTATTTTATCAGTCAAGCTGGTCCAACTTATTTGCTAGGTGCTAGCTTAGTAAAAACAAGAAAACAAGCTAGATGCCATGGTACACACCTGTAATCCCAGCACTTTCAAGACCAGCCTAGGTTACATAGTGAGTTCAAAGCTAGTCTGGATTATATAGCAAGACCCTATCTTAAAAAACAAAAACAAAATAAAAATAAAAAAATAAAAGCAGGGAAACAGATTCCTAATCTGGTACCAGTCTGGGTTCTAATGTAGGATACCTATACAACATTGATTGGGTCAGTCTTGATACTGTATTTCCCAATCAAGATCAGCAGAGCTCTCTGCGGCCCAAGACAAAAAAAGGCATGGGAGTTGGAAGGCTCACTGAAGCCATTTAAATGCCTGGAGCTACTGGAAGAAAAGCTTCAGAGTACAACAGTACAGTGATATGATGACGACATGTGGGAGCTGCTGACTAAGCGAGAGGCAACTGGCATCTGTCCTGCCATGAAATTAACTGGGTAACACACACCAGAGCCAGCTGGGCCCTAAGCCTGAAGACAGGCTATCCCAAGAGGGCAAGGGCATTTAGTATTGCAGGTATCCTCTTTTTTACCCCTCAATAGCTTAAAAGTGAAATAAAACTCTTAATACATGTATTAAGATCCAATAATTCCAGTTTCAGAAATCTAGTCAAAACAACAAAAATCAGAGATATACAGAAAAGTTTATTTACAAAGATGATCATTATCATTACAGCAATGAAAAGTTAGAAAGGCATATACCTCACAATCGGGTAATGTTAAAATAAATGATACTATCACTTGATGGAATTCTATACAGCTATTAAAAATCATGCTACATAAAACAAGTGTAATGTCACATACCTGTAATCACTCCTACTCAGAAGACTGAGGCAGGAGGACTGTGAACAAGGCCAGCCTGAGCATCACAGGAGGCCCATCGCAAAACAAAGTAAAGCAATAAGTACCATGTTGTAGAAAACCATTAAAAGCAAAAAGAATGCCCACAAAATAATGAAAACAAGATACTAAACTGCATTATAACAAGATATACAAACAAAATTTAAAATATATATGGATAGACTAGATGGAAATACAGTAATATATGAGCATAGTAATCTGAGGGTTACAGTATTTCACTAAATCCCTCCTCCTGACTTTCTATAAGGATAAACCAGTATATCTATTTGTCATTAAAAAAAAAAAAATCTACCCCCCCCACCATGGCTCACTATTAGCCATGTTGAAGAAGGAAAAAAATCCTCTCATGCCAGTAAGTATACTCTCAAAGGACACCTGTTGGAGTGTGACGGCTTCCCCCCCCCCCCGCTTGCTAAGATGTGGTAACAAAGGAAAGGCTTCTCTGCTGCTAGACTAAGTGGATGTTCGAAGTAAAGAGAAAGATGATTTAATGAACATTCTAATAAAATTTTTAAAAAGTCTGTGTTCTTTCTTAGTAGCCACCTTTTTCACAAAGGCAAAAACATCCTCACTATGCAAAATGTACTGAGGACCCCTCATCTGGAACTGCCTACAGACAAAGACAGTACTGTGTTTCTAGTGTATTCAATAGCAGTGTATTTTCATTCTTTGAGACTGCATTTAATTTTGGCTAAAGATGTCAGAAGTACGCCAGGCTAGAGAAATACAAGGCAAATCCCTCCAGAAGCAGCAGCAGCAGTGGAACATATCAGGTCTCCAATCAGGGCATCAAAGCACTGAAGAGTCACAAGAAAAAGGAACCAAAACATTTTTTTAAAATGTATACAATGTCTCTATTCTTCACTGGGTTCCCTGCAACAGTTACCCACTAGATGATGGAATGGCTATACAAGTTGAACCAGGTCAAGAAAAACAAAGTTGGTACCTAAATAAAGAGGGGATCTAATGACAGCTTTCTGTCAGCCCTTCTGGAATACACAAAGATGCAGGTAAAATGAAGAGGGGAAGCAGCTAAGCATACAGTATGTGAACTCAACCTACACCAACATTTGACAAAAGCAGTGATAGGTATCTAAGGCTGTCTCGCCCCACCCCCCAAAATCACTGTGTACATTTTCTGCTGTAAAGACTATTGAGTAGTGTGTATATATATATGTGTGTGTATATATATATATATATATATACATAAAACATTACACATGTAAATGAAGCAAATACCACTGAATGAAAGATTAGAAACAACAGTTCAAGAAGGGTAATATGAGCCGGGCGTGGTGGCGCACGCCTTTAATCCCAGCACTCGGGAGGTTGAGGTAGGTGAAGCGTTGAGTTCGAGGCTGGCTTGGGCTACAACGCAAGTGTAAGGCCTGCCTGACCTACATAGTGCGACCCTGCCTCAAAAAACTAGGGCCGGGAGTTTGGCTCAGTGGCTTAAGCGCCTGTCTGGCAGGCATGAGACTGAGTTCGATCCCCGGTGCCGCAAAAAAAAAAAAAAAAAAGATGAAGAAGAAGAAGAAGGGTAGTATGGAGATAAAAGATCTATTACTGCCATTCCAAAACATCACACTGCTGCTCTCTTAGAAAGAAAGGTGCATAGATGCATTTTGTACACACCTTTGGGTCAAACATGGGCATTCTTCCCCACCTCATAAGGTCTGCAGCACATTAGCCATCTTGCTGACAACTCCCTGGCACTGTTACCAAGAGCCCTGATCTCAGGCCAGCCAAGCCATGGATTAACACAGGTAAAGCACTCAGAGCAGTGTCTAGTCCGTAACTCACATTTACTGAATGCTTACAGTATGTCTAGTACCACTGCTGCTGTCGCCTTTTAGTCTCACGTATCCTAACTATCCTAAGGTGAAAGCACGTAAGACCTAGAGCCAAATGTGGATGCATACAACTCATGACCCAGAATGTGACCTTGTCCAGTTCATGCTGGACCCAAGTAGGCATGAGGGCTCTATGATTCAAAGACATCTCTGGGAGTGGAGCAAGCAAGAAGCAGAACTAACACTTGGTGAATGACGACCTTTTTCCAAACACTGAACTAAAATAAGTATATATACGTAGCTTCCTGCTTAATGCCCACAGCAATAAATGTTTCTGAGATCATCTTAGAGGTGTACAATGAGCAGGGCATGGAGAGAACCCAGTATCTGGAGTGGGAAGAGTGGAGGAGGAGCTGCTGCTGTGGTCTTTTCTCTTCTCTGACTTCAATCCCACACAGGACACACTGCCCACCATAAGTACCCTTGTATGTCACTCACTCATTACTAGCAATGTTACTCATTCCAAATACTAACAAGGAATGGAAGGAGAAAAAAATTACCTTATAGCAGTGGTCGTGAACCTACAGTATGAGTGCCACAGCGGACTGTTTGTATCACTGAAAGCTCTAAAAGTTTCTCTATCAGTGCCTTATGGGGTGGGCCAAGAAAACACATGATTGTCAAGCTGGTTTCGAAAGAATTACTTCCAAAAACAAAAATAACATTTCCTAGGTTACAATTTCAAATCTTTACACCCTGAAAAGATTAAGCCAAGAGCCACAAGTTGCATTAGCCCACAGAGGAGAATTAGTGGAAACTCCAGACCAAAACAAATTCTACTTAAAGAGAGTGAAAAAGGACTCCCTTCCCACAGAAGAAAGGCCTCCAGTTATGATACCTGTGCACTTTTTTCCTAAGGCACACACGACAGACAGTTATGAGTGGTATGGTCTCTTGACAGCCTCAAAACTATACTAAACCTAATTTAGGCCATGACCATCCTAGTAAGGTTAACTGTTCATGTAAATTAAACCCTTGACACAAAGAAAAACCAAAAAAAACAAAAAAAAAACAAAAAAGGTTGTATGTACTCTCAAATTGGATGGACAAGTAAAATTCATATAGTTCAATCTACTCTACCACCTGTCTGTCTTCAAAAAGCCTTGGTGGTTTTCTATCAGAAGAATGACACTAAGGATAGAAGACTGTAAAGCTACACTAGGGAGCTCAGTGTTTGGGAGAAGCCCAAGATTCCAACACTGAGTCTCTTCTACTAAAGGAATATGTAGGTTGAACAAATTCTGTAATCCAGTTTTATAAACAAAAGAGGGAAAAGCTCCTGCTGTTGGATGGGCATTACACCCAGGAATATAGAGGGATTCCTCTAAGACTGAAAATAGGGCAGAAGGGAGCTTTAGTGTGGGACAAGGGTACATGCCAGCACCTCCCTTCATCCAGTTCCTACAGTCTCAAGAACTGGAAGAGCTGCTGCTGAGAACAATCACTGATATCTGCCCCCTTTTCTGTCTCATCCCATGAAACTAGATGAAGAATCCAGACCTTTCTTAAAACCTCCTTTGTGGGGTGTGCTCAGAGCAGGTGGCCTGAAAATGGCTTCTCTGTTTTCAACATACCCAACAGGAATCTGGGGTCATTGTGACAAGGGGCACAAAACTTGTGACCTCCCTTTGAACAAATGTCCTACGCATATACTCCATACGCTTCTGCATAGGTTCTGGATAATACCAATGGGACAAGGCTCAGTAAGGGGGGAAAGCTATAGCATTTCGTGGGGGAGGTGGTCATTTTGCGTGTACCTATAGGTGATCTGCTGGTAGTCCTACAAGTAAAGACTTTGAATTTCTACTTTAAATAAATTTAAAAAAAAAAAAAAAAAACTCCTTTGACAGGGAAGTGAGAGCAACAGTTAATGTCACTCATTCTCTAAGACCTGTCTGATATATGATGAGCTTGCAGAACCCTGAACCTCAAAGGGACCGGCTCCAGGTGTCAGACGTTTGGGAGTGAAAAAAAGTTGCATGAGTTGAGGGAAGAGAAAAGGGAAAAGAAGACAGAGATCAACAGCCTTATCTGAAATTCTTTTTTTTTTTTAATCTGAAATTCTTGAGGGCAGAAGTGCTCCATATTTCAGATTTGAGAAGTGGGGCAGTATACAGATTTTACCAGTTAAGCACCTCTAATCCAAGGATTTGAAATCCAAAATGCTCTAAAATCTGAAACTTTTTGGGTGTCATATTAGTGTTCAACAAGTTTAAGATTTCAGAGCCTTTCAGATTTTGAATGCCCAATGTGTAATATCCCTCTATACCATAAAAGGTTTCTTGCATACATGTTTCCTAGAAACAAGAGTTCTTCAACAGCTAGTAAATGAAGGTAAAATGTCACATATCCTGCCAGAAAGGGAATCAGATCTCCTGACTGAAAAAGCTCCCTTTACTCTTTTCCTCCCTCTTCACACATGTTCCATTAACCCCACAGAAAAAGTCAGGAGAATTACAGGAATCTCCAGCCCAAAGCAGCTCTTAGGGTGTGAAAAAGGACTCAGAATATATCTCTGAGACCAGCATCCTGACTGCAGATGAAAGAAGAATGGTGAGTACCCTCCTCAGCACATGAAAATATAACCACCTGTTAATTAGAAAAGGAGAAATGTTTCATCCGTTTTCCTCCTTATCCTCCTGCATTGTCACATCTGAGTGTTCTCTCATCTGATCAGTGAAAAGTTTGTCAAAACACAAAGAAAACATTATTTTCTTTAAATATAATTTACTAAAAAGCTGCCTTTTTCAAAGTCACTAGTTTATATTTTACAAAGGCATCCATATTATTTACATTAACTTGCATTCCTCTGCCGACCCCCTTCCCACTTCCTGTTTTCACCAAATGGGTGTCTACTCACTGTAGACACAGGCAATTAGAAAATCCTGCCCCAAAAAACTAGGTCCTCCTAGGTGAGGCTGCAGGGCCAATGACAAGAGCCTTCCTCCACCCACTGCTGGGCTACCTCAGAGAAAACAGCAAGTTCCTGAGCCCTGCCGAGCTAGGTAGGAGGGGGCATTTCTTAGGTGCACATTCAAGCTAGAGAACAGACTGCTGCTGAAATACCTGCAGGGATTCTCTCCTACTCACTCAGGATTGCATTTATAAACCACTCCTTCAGCACAAGTGCCTAAACATAAATAAATGACATTGCCAGCTCTGAGTAGGAGGGCTTTCTAAGCCTATAAGTTGTTGATGGAAAGTAAAGACCCACACAACAAACAGCAACACCACCGTTAAGTGTCCCTCAGTCAGCAAGGACAAAGGGCAGCCTGAAGCCTGTAATACCTCGCAGGTTGTTGAGCCCCTCCAGGAACTTCTGGTACTTGTAAGCGTTCATGCCTAGCTCAGCTGTGTTGCTTCAGTGGCTGAAAGCAGGCACCATGGTACAGTGACAGCTGAGAAGTGAGAGCTGCAAACCGCCTGTCTCCACTCCAGCCCCAGGAACTGGACTTTGACCACACTTATAAGTGATGTCACCAGGAGAGCCTCATTACGTTACAGCCCTTTGTGCACCCTCATTTGCTGCTGACAACGGAAATACCTCCCCAGGAGAGGCCAGCCCCTCCCTTGTGTAAAGGAGCTACAAGACCACAACAGCCCCGGTCTATCATCTGCCACCTTGGCTCTCTCTAGGACCCAGACCAAGCTCCACTTCGATTACTGCTCCTCCTGCTTAAACTTGGAAGGAAGCATAAGAGCTTTTCAGGACACCAACTAGGGGTTCATTTAACATTTAAGAACCAATCCTTAAAGGGCCACACTCACCACAAAAATATCACCACAGCAGGAGCACTTGGGCAAATATCACATGACAAAGGGACAGGTTTCACAAAATAAATGATCAGCACTGCACTTGACTTACAGCAGTCATGTTTACAGACTGGAATACAGCCACACAACACAGGTGACCACCGATCAACACAGGCCAAAGCAAAGCAAGGAAAGCAGCAGAAATCAAGCCATTCCCTAAATGCCAAAAGTCTGACAGGGGGACAGGGCCTTCTCCAAATAGAACTAGGGAGAAAAAGCAACTCAGACATTACCACATGTCCCCCAGTTCAGGCACAGTTTCACACAGCCACTTTGTTTATTAGTTGCTTTGTGAATTGCCAGGTATGGTGGCACACGATTGTAATTCCAGCACTGGGAGGCTGAAGCAGGAGGAGCACCTCGAGTTCAAGGCCAGTCAAGGCTACACAGTAAGCTCAAGACCAGTCTAAACTACCTAGTGAGAACCTGTCTCAAACTCCCCACCCCAAAAATAGAGTGGTATATCTCAGCTCAGCCATGACCTCCAAGATTTCATGCATCAATAGCTGCTGCAATTTCTTTCTACTCCATAAGCCTCAAAAAAGACGACCACTGCAAAAGTCTTGGGCTCTTAAACTTAAGGCTACAGATATTATAATCAGAGGAGGGAAAACACTAGTATTTCCATAGCATTTTTGCTGTCAGGAACTCAAAGTAGCTAGTCTACACTACCATACT
The DNA here is from genome assembly GCA_004363535.1 of Dasyprocta punctata. Classification (NCBI taxonomy): domain Eukaryota; kingdom Metazoa; phylum Chordata; class Mammalia; order Rodentia; family Dasyproctidae; genus Dasyprocta; species Dasyprocta punctata. The sequence goes on along the minus strand of RJWM01022315.1, from coordinate 9,298 downwards.
ATCTTTGAAAATGTCTTTATGAAAATAATCGCAACTTTTCATTTATACATGAGAAGATAGAAGCTAAATAATCTTCCCCCAAAGCCAGATGTGATGCTACATGCCTATAATCCCAGTTACTTTAAAAAAAAAAATCCTTACTACTTGGGAAGCTAAGGCAGGAGAATTCCAAGTTTGAGGCCAGCCTAGCCAATTTAGTGAGACTCTATCTCAAAATAAAACACAGAGAGCTGGGAATATAGCACAGAGACAGAGTGCTTGCCTAGCTTGTGTGAGGCTCTACATGCAATCCTCAGTACCATGAGGGAAAAGCAGAGTCTGTCCCAAAGTCACATTATCAGCCCAACGAGGACATGGAAGAAAACCTTATGTTAGGACAGGGGATGAAGCTCACCAGTGGAGCACTCACCTAGCAGACAGAGAGGCCCTGGGTTTGATTCTCAGGATGGGGCTGGCGGCAAACCAGTTTCCCTAATCTGACCTTGGTACACCCCAGTTCATCTTACCAGGTCAGCCTTGGCATCTTAGAGATTCAGGAGCAAGCAAAGGAGTCAGCTCTCACTGAACAACCCCCTCACATAAGACAGACACACTGACACACTCCACTTCCCATCAAAGTTTAACTCTCCCCCACCCCCCGCCAAATAACCTGGCTGTTTCACAGGCTGTCACACAGTGATCTAGGTTAGAAAAAAAGAGAAACAGAGTCACTGAATTGCTCAGGTTGGTCTTAAATCTCCTGCCTCAGCCTCCCAAATAGCTGAGGTTATACGTATATGTCACCATGTCCAACTCTGTTCTTAATTTTTTTTTGGCAGGGAGGTAGGGGCACAAACCTTTCCGAAAATCTGGTGGAAACTAAGGATACTCTTCCCTTAAAAAAAAAAAAAAAAAAAGACATAAATTCAACTACATACAAACTTTTTCTGACTAGAGTAGAGGGGTCAGTGAACCTCACATAACGAACCCCTGAGTTTAGTTCTAAGACATTTTCTGTACCATGATCTGCAAACAATTAGCACAATGCAATCTGAACATAGTGCTGGAAAGAAGATGGTATAAAGGAATGAACAATCAGCCAGAGAAGAGCTGGGTCCTCCTGTTGTATGTCTACTTACAGACTCTGCCACCTCAAGGAGGAAAGCAGATGAGACAACAGCAATCTAATAACAAGAACAACTGATATAAAATAGCCACTTGAACTAAGTGCATGAAAAAGACAACACATGGTGTTTTGTCATTTCCTCTGAGTTTCACTATTAAATGTCGCTTAATAGCACTTTATCAGATAAAAATTAAAAATAAGGATGTTTGGAATTATGAAATAAGTGATGGTTCCATCTTGAAGCTCATGGGAACGGGGTTCGGGGTGGGCTGGGACTAAGGTCTGAACTCTACTTGCATTCTTGGACACAGGGACCTCTCCCAGAAACAGAGCATTTCAAAGCCCCAGAGTCTAATATCTCTACATCCACTCCATGACTATTCATTGTTTATCTCCCAGTAGGGTCCACAGCAGCAAATTTTGAGCAATAACCTCCAGTGCTAAGAGTAATTCTGCCCTAAATTCCAGACACAGTGAATGGCAATCTATAGGTGCTTTCTGGCCAGCTGCTGACAAAGGGGGAAAAAAAGCCCTGCTGTCTCCAACAGCTCTTGCGAAGGCACCAACAGCTTGGAGCTGAGTGGAACGTGACTGAATGTAGCCACATAAAAAGTGCAGACTGCAATGCATGAGGTGTGGTCCCCAGGGCTTCTGACTCTTCCTGTGACAGGACGACTCTTAAAAAGAAATACCTTGCCCTGCCCTGGAATGGGCTCTGGGACAGAAGACACGAAGACCTGAGTCATGTTCAGAATCCTGTTCCTAACACAGGAAAGCAAGTCTGCCAGCAGAGTACATACAACTGAGAAGATCTAGGACAATGAGAATGAGTTCCAAAAGTCCTCTAGAAACCAGCACCTTCCACAATTCGTTTGAAGCATTCCTCCCCAAAGCAAAGTCCTCCTCCAACAGAGCACCCCAATATCAGGCAAGGGAAAGAAAATAAACCTTGGCAGCCAGATTAAGGATCTGTTCAATCATTTGTCCCACATATACTTGTTGCATTTTAACCAGGCACCGGACACTGACTTAAGTGCTGGGCATACAAAATTCGGTCTCCTGAAAGACAGCAAGAGAAGAAAGCAAAAGACAGTGTTCCTCAGACACAGAGAAACAGGGGTCATGGAGTCATCAACCTAAAGGCACAACTGACTTTCAACTGCTCACTCTCCAGATGAACCCTGAAGACACAAGGTTTAGGGACACAAGAAGTAACTCCCTCACATAAATACATCAATTTTCTTTGAGGGAGAACTGATACCCTGACAGCCAGTTGCCATTATTACCCCACAGCAGCTGCTGGCCCAGGAAGAGAGCAAAAATGTCTCCAGTGACTTCAGAAGCCAGGAACAAAAGCAGGTGCCAGGTTCAGGGCTCTATTCAGGGAGCAACAATGATCACTTTCTTCACTGTCTCCCCAAGGCAGCAGAACTGGAGGGACAGAAGGGTTCAGTTATACCTTGTCCCTCTTGGTCTGCTAGAGAGAAAATGTTTGCCATGTAAAGGAAGGTCTCTCCCAGGGCCAAAGCTGTCTCTGCAGGAGTGAGACGAGAAGACAAAGAAGCAGGTCTCATACTTAAGACAGGACTGAAATAGCAAGACCAGCAGAAGCTTTAAAAAGTAAAAGTCTAGCCAAAAGGGTCCGAGAAGCTCCAGCTACCCTGTGCTCAGTCAAGGCCTGCAGAGGTACTAGTGTATGTTAGAGCTATGCTATAGAGCATGACGACAAGTGTAAAGACAACCCATACTGTAAAACACAGCCCCTCAAATCGGCTCACTCTTCTTGGTCCTTCTCTTCTCTGCTGCATGGTCCATGCAGAAATGACTGCATTCTGAGCCATTTCCTCCCTATACTGGTTATGTAATACAGGTCAAACAAACATTGAGCAAGCTGGACAATAATGGCACACACTTGTAATCCTAGCTACTTGGGAGGCTGAGGTGGGAGGATCTCAAGTCTGAGGCCAGCCTAGGCAACTTAATGAGACCCTGCCATAAAATTACAAAAAAAAAAAAAAATCTGAGCCTTAAGCTGAATGGTAGAGTACTTGCCTAGCATTTGTGAGGCCCTAGGTTTAGTCTTCAGAATGGAAGGCAGGGAGGGAGGGAGGAAGGAAGGAAGGAAAAAGAAAAAAAAAGAAGTACTGATTGGTAGGGAAAGCATAAATACCTATTGTAGGATGAACCTGCACCTATGTGTCCTCAGATTCCAGCCCAGTTTGATGAAAGTTCCCCTCTCAGTTTATAAAATCACAAAATAACTGAGAAGCTTCAGTATCAGGAGTTCTGAAGACCTAAGAAAAATATTAGAGATAAAAACCACCCACTATTCAATCCCTCGTGCCGTTAAAAAAAAAAAAAAAAAACACTCACTAACAGAAAACAACAGACTTCCAGCAAAGAGTTGAGCAGAAAGGAAACTTATTTCAACAAAATGCCCTCAAACAGCCCCAAGCATGCAGACGTGGCAGAGGTCAACAGGTTCCACGGCTCCCCAGGTCAGCTCTTCCCTAGACTCTGTTGGAACCTAGACGACACAGGTGCACCTCCAAGGCAACTAAACGTAGACATCAGTCTCCGGAGAACCACTTTTCGTTATTCTGACAAACCCAGGGGAAGCAAAGTATTTGCTGGTCCAATTCATCTGAGCTCCTCTGCTAGAAAATCAAACATGTCCCCGAAAACACAGGCAGCAACTTCCAGTAGCATTCTTCTGTTACTTCAGAGCAGAGGAAGGAGGCAAAATAAACATTTTTGAGAAGTCAGATTCCAGATACTAAAAACTGTATAAAGGAATTTTCCTTTGAAGCTACCCTTTGCTAACAATGAGGTTATACTCAAAAAGAACAACTAAGGTAAGACAGATGGTGATGACCCAAGGATGGTAGATCATGAGTCCTGAGAAATTTGTGTGAAAACATCACAATGTTAAGGAAGTACTAAAAGTACCGGCTAGACCGAGCTGCAATGAGTATCAACGTCTGTTCAATGAGTAGTGGGTACATCTATATCTGCTAGACTATTATCTATATCTATCTACATGCCTGAAATATTCATAATAATTTTTTTAAAAAGTAAAGCAGTGAATTACACTATCCATCAAATTTACAATTAAAGTATTTTCTTTGACCCGCAATTCCACATCTAAAAATCTTCTCTAAAGATGGACATATGCAAAAGACAACTTTAAAAAAAAAAAATAAAAATTATTTTAAAAGACAACTGTACAGAAATTAGAATTCACCCTAGAAACCATTAAAAGAGCTTAAGCTTGGAAGTGACTTTTTTTTCTGGCAGTAATGGGAATTGAACCTAGGGCCTTCATAATGAGTTACAACCCCAGTTCTTTTTATTTTTTTAATTTTCAGACAGAGTTTTGCTAAGTTGTCCAGTGAGGACTAGAACCTGTAACACTTCTGCCTTGGCCTCCCAGAGTGCTGGGATTACAGGCATGCATCACTGCACCTAGCAGAAGTGACTTTTTTATAATCAGATTTTAGTTACAGAACAAGCATTCTAGCCAGGTATGGTGGCACACGTCTGTAAGCCCAACACTTGGGAGGATCACTGTGAGCTCGAGGCCAGCCTAGGCTACACAGTGAGTTCAAGGCCAGCCTGAAACACATAGCAAAACCTTGTCTCAAAAAAATCGAAGGAAAAAAACAAGGTACATTCTAGGGCCAGGGATGTAAGTCAGTAGTAGAGCACTTGCCCAGCACATCCAAGGTCCTGGGTTCAATACCCAGTATCGGGAAGAGAAAAAAAATCTGGCAGTAGTGAAAAGATAGGAAGCAAAACAGAAGGAGGACCAGTTAGGACACTGGTACAGTGATATGCTGAGAAACAACAGAATCTGAACAAAGACAATAGTACTAGGATCAGTAAAAAGGGAGGGATATGAGATTTAAAGTGGAATTATACCACATTTGATCACTGTTTCATTTGAGTTGGGATAGAACACTATATAGATCAGTGATGGCAAACCTTTTAGAGACTAAGTGCACAAAATGCAACTCAAAACCCAGTTTATTATCACAAAGTGCCAACACTACAATGAAGCATGATTACTGAAGTTTTAGTTTAGAAAAAGCAACTGTTACCTGATGCTAGGCTGCTGGGGCGACTTAGCTTGAGAGCTGACAGACAGGACTCTGCATGTCTGCTGCAGTACACGTGCCACACGTTTGCCGCCACTTGTACAGATGGACTGAGGGAAGACTGTCAAATGATTTCCAAATATTTCACTTGGGTGGATGGTAAAAGGTAATGTCTAAAATAAAGGAAGTTCAAGGTTTCTTTAGTAGTTCTGGGAATCAAACCCAGGGCCTCGAGCACGCTAGGCAAGTGGTGTGCCACTGAGTTAGACCCTCAGCCAGTGGCTTAAATAAAGTAAGAAATAGGAGAGAAAAAAGCAGAAAAAAGAGTGAAGATGAAGGGGTCAGTGTGCAATACGTTGAGTAAAAGACAACCATAGCATATCCAAAAGAAGTCCTCAAGTACAAAGGGGAAAATGTCTGGACCTCAGGAAAGAAATCTGGCCAGAGTCATCAATGTAATTGAAGTCACGAGTATCAGTGAGATCACTCAAGAAAAATGCAGAGGTCCAAAGGCAAAAATCCTAGACTACTTTTTTACTTAATGATCAGTAAAGAAAAATAAAGCTGTAAATGAGAAAGAAGAAAACCAGGAGAGGATGAGGTCACCAAAGATTAAGAAAGAAAAAGCTTTCAAGGAAGAGGGTATGTCTCATAGTGTGAACTACCCAGAAAGGCCACATAAGATCAGAGCTGAAAAATTACCATTGGATTTGACAATTAGAAAGTGATTAGTGACCTCAACAACAGCTATGGACAAGTACATATATCACTGGGAAGCGGTGTGGGTACTGAGGATTGAACCCAAGGCCTTCATACTGAGTTATATCCCTAACTCTCTTTTATTTTTTAACATTGGATCTCACTAAGTGTGTATATTTATCGAAATAAATGCCCTAAAAACAATGTATTAAAATGTTCACGTTTATAGTGGCTTTAAATGGCAGAATTTTATTCCTTTTTCCTTTTTTTCTTCTAGTTTCCGCACATTTAGATTTTGATTTGAGAGTCATCATTATACACAAAAAGTTGACAAATGAAATCATCCAAGCAGTAAACTGGTCCAGGGAAAGCACAATAGCCAAAGAGTGGCAAATAACTGTGACAGCTAAAAAGAGGCTACTAAATTCTCCAAGGAGGTTCTCCAAAGTGAGAGCAACTTCAACTGGGATGATGGGCACAAGCACTGGCCATGGTAGGTCAAGATGACTATAAAACACAAGAAACTATATTAAAATGTAATGCTTAAAACTAGGCAAACAAAAAGTGAAGAAAGCTAGTCAGAAAAAAGAGACTTTAAGGAACTTTTTTTGATGATGGAGAAAACCTAAACAGATTTATAAAGAATCACTAACTAAAGAGGAAAGACTAAGAACACAAAACTTGCTGTGCTCAGAGTCCTGCCTCTGAAATGTTAGGAATGACAAGGGGCCTGGTAAAGATTACAGACAAATTAGAGGTAAAGGTGTAGAAAGGAAAGGACTTGCAGTGTAGAGTGGTGAGTCTGAGAAGAGGTACAAGTCTGGAATAAATGCTGCAGGGAAAGGGAACAGGAGTCAACCAGAAGAGAAATGAGGTGTGGTTGCTGCTCATCAACCTGAAAAGAAGCCAGTCAGCACAGTGCTATGCCTCAGAGGAGAAAATGAACATGGGTCCAGCCCTACAGAGAAGGAAGGAAAGGAAAAAGAAAGAGACGCAAGAATATCTGTACACAGCAGGCTAGGTCAGGAAGATGCTGACCTCATAAAAGGGCTGGTAGATGGAAAGCAGCAGAGACTAGATTTCATAGGCAAAATAGAAGAAGTGAAAGAAAAGTTGTGACCAGAGTCTCAGATTTCTAGGAGAAAGAGAGCAATTTCATGTCACCTAAAATACCCTTCCCTCAAAAGATATAGCCATCTATAACCCCAAAACTGATGCCATGCTCATTTCCAGGCCAAGCTCTGACATATAAACTGGTGCTTCAAATAGGGCTGATGATACCACAAAGGGAAATGCAGTAAGAAAGGGACAGAGTTGGGTTCTGCTCCTAAGTTTCTTCCTTCCTTTGAAATTTTATATGTATCTCTGGGTTATAATATCAATAACTTTTCTTTTTATTAACTGGGGATTATGGGTGTTCTCCAGTTTGTGGAGTTGTTGAAAATAAAAGTTGAAGAAACTGTTTAATTAGTAGTTTGGCAATTCCCTCAGGGCTTTTGAGGGCAAAAGCCACTGTCCTTCACAAGTCCTTGGAACCTTCCCCCAGTGGTAAATTACAGCATTAAGGACAACTTAAACATAAAACTAAACAGGGAAGCAGAAGTTGGAGCCTACGAAAAAGATAAGTGACATTCACTGCAAAGTGAAAGGTGGAAGGTTAGGGATGTAGCTCAGGGCTGGAGTGCTTGCCTAGCATGTCCTCAGGTCCCAGCACTGGGGAAGGGGGTTGCTGAAAAGCTGAATTTAACCTTTGATCCCTTGCTTTGCAATGACAGGGAAAACAAAACAAGCTACTTATTCATTCCCTAAAGATTCAGGCTCCCACTTAGTTTATTATTGTAGCCTAGTACAAAAAGAACAAAGAAACTCAAATCCTCTTAAAGACCTACAAATTAACCAGAACACTGCCCCCAAAAATGACTGCTGGCTTGTATTGTATAATTCATTCTACGAGCTCAGCTTCCTTCCAAACCTCCTATCATTTAAAAGACAAAGGACACAATGATTATGAAAGGTAACTTCTGATTAAAGTGCACAGCAAAAAAGAGTAAGAATCCAAGAGTTGTTTGGGCCCCTGGACAATCACATGAAATCTGGCCCTCACACCAGCCTGGTCTGCCGCTCCACTTGCAGTGAGATGAGCCCTGCTGTGAAAGATGGAAAAAGTAACTCCAAAATGTTTGTTTAATGAGACTCTGGTTCACCTTCACTTGGGTCACTGCCTTTCTTTTCTCACAAACACTTAATTGTCCCTGAAAAGTAGGTCAGTGCCTTGTGGAACAATCTGGAAGGAGTGCTAAGACCCAGGCTATCACACCAACAGCCTGAAGAGGCCCAAGCCGTGTCTAGGAGACCAAGACCAGTCAACAGTGCAGTGTGCCAAGAGCGCTCCAGGTGCTCCAGGCGGCTACCTGGCCACTGCCCTTCCTAGGAGGTGACTCAGGGGCTGGGAAAGCAGAAGACGCCCAGGATATGAGTCTCAAGCTCATGTTGAGTCCAGGAAGCAGCTGTTCCACTTGGATGGCTAATGAGGTGTTCCTAATCATCCCCAAATGAAGGGAGCAAGAGGTGAACAATCAGAATGCTAAACTCTTCCCCACTGTTCATATGGTCCCTTCTGTAAAATACCAAGCATTGCTCAACCATAAATGGAGTTGCCTGAATGTCTCCCCACCCCTTCCCCCAAATATATTCTTCAGGACACCCAAAAATAAATACTGCCTCTTACCATAACCTAGAGGTACATTCTTAGCACACTGTAAGTTGTCGTTTGGGCAAAAGAAGGGGTTAAAGATATATCTTGTTCCTAACCCAAATACACCTTCCATCTGGAATTTTAAGGTAGGAGAGACACCCTCTCAAATCTCCAACCTTTGAACTGGCTAGTTTACTAAATATAGGATACTGCTTTAAAGTCAAAAAGAAGGGGCCCAGGGGAATGAGGCAACAAAGGGTTGGCAGTCTGGGAAACAGCCACTAGAGGGTCAGCTGTCCAGCTGGCCCTGGAATCTGAAGATTTCCAAACCTAACAACTGCTTTTCTCAGCAAGAATCAGAAGTATGTGTGGCAGCTGCGGAGGATAAAGGCTGCAGAACCCAGCTTCAGAAGCCAGCAGCAAACCACTTCCTTAGCCATTGTTCCCCACAAAAAGCTAATGCTGCCAGGACCTGCACCCTAGGAGCAGATACCAACTCTCAGAAAGAGAAATAGGAAACAGAGCTGGTTATCTCTTTGGCAGACAGTGTGTGGACACCTCACTCCTTCTCTTTCCCCAAGTTCTCTGATAGTGAAACTAAAATCAGGGACAACTCCAGCCTTCTTAAACTCTAACCATATAACTTTCAATTATCTTGAGTCCCATGTACCTCTCCTCCTCTTGGTCCCTCTTCCCTATCTG
>RJWM01022314.1:0-33885 GCA_004363535.1 Dasyprocta punctata | reverse complement strand
TAATAGCCAGATCTTGGAAACAACCCAAGTGCCCATCAATCAAAGAATGAATAAAAAAGATGTGATATTTATATACAACGGAGTACTACTCAGCTATTAAGAAAGATTGCATTGAGACTTTTATAAGTAAATGGTCACGACTTGAGACCATACTCATAAGTGAGATAAATCAAACCCACATGTGTAAATACCATATTATCTCCCTAGTGTAAGAAACTGAAAAAGTATATATGATCCAAAATCTATAATAAAGAGAAAGGGAAGGGAAAAGGAAAAGATATAAATCTGTATATATTTATATGTAAGATGACTAAAACAAACACACTGCTGAATGTATTCATTATTGAGAAAGAACAATTAATAATGATATGATTAGATCAATTCTACATGTCTATATCTGTTAACGTAAAATAACCATTTTAAAGATGATATGCAATATTGCAACCATTGTCGAGTTTCTATCATCCTGTTTTGTAAACCTGTGGTGTTACTGTTGTGCATTTACTCTAGTCGTTTGTTTCTCTGTTTTATTTTTTGTCTTTGTTATATATGTCTTTTTTTTCTGCTTAATAAAAAAAAATAAAAAAATAAAAAAAAATCAAAGCACTGAGATTCCGTCTTACCCCATTAAGAACGGCTATCATCAAAGACAAAAACAAAAAATGTTGGTGAGGTTGTAGGGAAAAAAGGAATACGACTCTATTGTTGTTAGGATTGTGAACTAGTACAACCACAATAGAAATCAGTATAAAGATTCCTCAAAAACTAAAACTAGAAATTCCATTTGACCCAGTTTTTCCCATTCTGGGATCTTTCTAAAAGAATTAGAATCATAAAGTTACAGTGATACATGTATACTCATGTTTACACTTGCACAAGTGACAATGGATAAATTATGGAAATGGCCTTAATGGGCATCAATTGATGAATGTATAGACAGTGTGAATTGTATATACAATGAAGTACTATTCAGCCATAAACAAGAATTTGAGTCACTTGTAGGAAAATGGGTGGATCTTGAGACCACATGTTAAGTAAAATAAACCAGACAAGAAGGTTAAATATCTCACAGTTTGTCTTATATAAGAAACCCAAAGTGTGAATAATTTAAAGATTACTATCAAATAAAGATTCTGTGAATGTGGAAAGGGGATCTGGTAAAGACCAAAGGGGAAAGGGTGGGAAGAGGAAGTAAAAATAATTATGATGCCATATATATACATATATATGCCATATTTTATTCATATATATAAAACTTCTCCATGATCAATGTGGTTATTATGTATCATAAAGATACACTAATAATGAAAAAGAAAACTATCCAATCTTTCAAAGAACTAGGGAAATAGTGTTAAAGAAGGAAACAGGTGCAGAGGCCCTGAGTTCAAAAAGAGTTGGTAGTATTACAGAAACAAGAAAGAGGACAATTTCATTAGTGATCAACAGGCAGTGAAGATAATGGTGGAAGCAAGGTGAGGTTGGAAGAAAGAACAAGCGTGGCTGTGGGGACCCTATTAAACAGCTTTGATTTTAGTTAAAGACAGTGAAAGATAACTGACAGATTGTTCACAGTGTAGTTATACTATCATGTCTAGGGTTTTAAAAAGTTCCTTTGGGCATTGTATCAGTCTATTGTCACTAAAACAAATTATCTGAGGTAAGTCAAATTTATAAAGAAAAGAACCTGGCTGGAGATGCAGCAGAAGGAAGGAAGGAAGGAAGGAAGGAAGGAAGGAAGGAAGGAAGGAAGGAAGGAAGGAAGAAAAGAAGGAAGGAAAGAAAGACAGTGAGAAAGAGAGAGAGAGAGAGAGAGAGAGAGAGAGAGAGAGAGAGAGAGAGAGAGAGAGAAAGGGGACATGGGGGAAAGTAGGGAAGAGGGAAGGGCGGACATTAGTCTATTTAGTTCAGAGTTTTGGAGGATCTGAGATCCAGTAGCCCATCACCTTGGCCTCTGATCAGGTACTAATTGTGGGTAGCATCATGGAAGGAATATAGTGGGAGCATGAGATCACACTGCCAAGCAGAAAGTCAGAGAATAATTCAGAGGCCAGTTTTTTATAACAATTTTATAACAATTCACTTTTGTGAATGCTCAGGAGACCCAGGCTAGTTAATTTAATCCTTTTGAGGGCAGCTCCTTCAGTGACCTAAAGATCTCCCATGAGATTCTACCTCTTAAAAATCTCACTGCCTTTCAGCACTGCCAGAATAGGGTCCAACTTCCCAGCACCTAAACTCCTGGGGGACATGCTGAAGCCATATCCCGCCATAGGACATGGTAGATTGGAGAAGAAAGAGTGGAAGCAGGAGATCATTAGGGACAGTACTGATACAACACAGGAGAGAAAGTTCATGGCTTAAACTGAAGTGCTGGTAATGTATGTGGAGAGAAGAGGACAGAGTCATATCACACACTGCGAGTAGACTCAAAAGGAATTCTTAGGGTTATATGTACAAGGGAGAGAGAGGAAACAAATCAACGAAAATTTCCAGGTTCTGGCTTCTGGACTGGGCAACTCAGGTCTTGATTAAGTAGCTAAGAATGGACAAAGAGAGATTTAGGTGAAGGGAACTTAAGAGCTTAGTTGTGAACATAGTAAATTTTAGGTTGTAAGACATTTAAAGGGAACTGTCAGATAGTCAGTCAGTTATTGGATCCTGAACTCCAATGAGAGGTTTAATTTAAAGATATAAATGGAGTTGTCATTATGTCAGTGGTTTAAGCCAGGGGAAGGATGCATCATCCGGGACAGTAATTCCAAACTGAGTCACATTTGTTGTATCTGAGCAGCACATCTATGTATAATTACTTGACTTAATACTTTTTCTAGAAATAAATTGAGATGTTCATTTACATAGACTTTAATCTCTTCCAAAGCAATGACATCTGAAAAAATCTCCTGTTTTTATGATAGCTATGCTGTATTTTAACATGCAGTAAAATAAATATATAACTACTGAAAGAAAAATGTTGGCCTATATACCATCTGAAGTCAACTTGGATTCCACTAGGGCAATGCAAATCTTATTTCAGGAAATACTGACTGCAGAAGAAACACTGAGAGAGAGAGAGTAAGAGAGCCTAGGACTAGGAAAGAATCCCTGATTATTAAGATTTTGGGAGAAAGAAGATAAACCTGTGAAGAGCCAAAACTGAAGAGCTGAAGATGGACGCAGGATAAGTGGGGTACAGTGGGTATTCATGTGTCACTCAGAGCATCTTTTAGGATTGAAGGCTTAGTCCGCCTGCCCATTTGAAGAGCAGCCTCACCCAGGGTCACACCCTCTCCTCAGGGGAGGACAGCCACATCTAATAATTGACCAGGTTCTCTAAAGACACTGCCTCTTCACAACTCAGGACAACTCTGAAGGACCTGTCCCTCCCAATATGGCAACCACTAAATCCAAGAGCCCACTGTGTACTTTCAATGTTGGTAATCCAGACTGAAAGAGGGCACAAATATAAAATAATTTATATGAAATTTTGTAAAATTTTCATGTGAAAAATATCCAAAATACCATATTAATAATTTTTACACTGATTGTGTTGAAAGCACATTTTTACAATACTGGGTTAGATGCAGGAAAATCTTAACATTAAAATTAATTTATCCCATCTTATTTTCTTTTTTAATATGGCTACTGTATTAAACATTCAAAATTGCATGTATGGCTTACATTTGGGCCCTATTTTCTTTCTATTGAATAGGATGGATAAGGGCTTTAAACCAGGAAGTGAAATGGTTATTACTGCAAATTTCAATTGTATTTCTGAACTCTATGTGTCCTCCTCCATTTTCCCGATATGTGCCCACTGAGATTTTCATTCATTACTTCCTTCTCCCCATCCTTTCAACATCCCCATGCAATACTCCCTTTCCCACCACATTATCCTTTTAGGAAACAGACTTGTCCTGAATATAAAACAGGCCATTTGAATAGAATTGGAGAGGATGTAGTTGCAAAATCCAAGGTTTTTTAATCCCATCAGGAAAACCGTAAGCATGGAAAACTCTGCAAGACATACAATATTTCATGTGATATCAGCTCCCATTGTTGAGTATTGCCTTTCCACTTAGCAGACATTCCTACTAGACCATCTTCCCATGTCAGAGAATACCTCTACCCCCAAAGTCCTCTGCATACTGTGCAGTTTCTCCCTTAACAGCAGCCTGCTTCTCTTCATCAGCAATGACCATGTTTTCTCAGATGCCTTTGCCACCTGTTCCTGCAAGCAGGAGTATCCTGAGGAAGAAGTTCTGTGGTGTGACCATGGAAAGACCTCTTAGGAGATCTGTGCACCTTCAGTAGTTAAATTCAAAGATCTGAAGGGTCACTTAACTGATCTGATCTTTACCACCTCTGGGCACAGCTTTTCATTTTAAAAATAAGCTTTGGGAGGACTTTGGGGACTTGTCACCTGCTGGTCATAGTCATGAAAGCTCAAAATTAACTTGAAGTCTCAAGAATACCAGGTAAGATTTAGACTCTTCTAAAGTAAACCTGAAACCTGATTTGTAAAACACATTTGATAATTGCTGTTGAATCTGAATCTCTACTGGCTTCAAGGGCCCATTGCTATCAAATGGCTATGCTCATTACTAAAGGGCTGGTTGCTGGAGGAAAGAGCTCACAGAGAGGGATCTTCAAAGCCAGGCAAGATATCAGGATTTCTATTTTTGAATTAAGGGTGACAAATTTAAAAGCCTACAGGAGCCAAGCAGGAAATGTAAATGAAAGAAGTAGGCCAGCTTTGAGAACGTGGCAGCTCATACCAAGAGTTTGTAAATGAGGCTGCTACCATTCAATTCCATGAATCTTCCCATTTTAACAGCAATTAAGGTATGTACCACTGGCAAAATTTGTGTATACAATCCTTCTTTAGTATGTATAAGGAATTGGTTCCAGAAACATCACACCTATCCTCTACAACAGTTACCAAAATCTGGATTCTCTCCTCATACAAAACGGCAAGTATTTGCACGTAGCCTACACACATCTTTCCATTTAAATCATCTCTAGATTACTTATAATACCTAACAGAATGCAAATGTTATGTGAATAATTATACTGCGTCTTTTGGGAAATAATGATGAAAAAAGTCTGTACATATTCAATACAGTGCAATGTTTTCCATTATTTTCTATTCATAGTGGGCTGAATTCATAGACGCAGCACCCAAAGATACAGAGGGTCAACTGTATTTAAGGTATACACAGTGGTAAGTTTTGTGCATACTCATTGTGAAATAATTACCACAATTGTGCTAATTAACGTATCCATTTCTTTGTGTGATTTTCATTGTGTGAGTGTGAGAAGGAGGTGGGAAGAGAGAATATATAATACTTATTCCCTTAACAAATTTCAAATATGTGTTATCATTAACCATAATCATACTGAGGATCAGGACTCCTGAACTTATTCATTTTAAAGTAAAAGTCTGTACCCTTTAATTGATCTCTCACCTTTTGCTCCACTGACAGCCCCTAGTAACCACTAGGTTTCACTCTCTGTTAGTATAAGTTTGACTTTTTCTCAAAGAGAAGCAAGACATGCAGAAACTAGATATAGTAAATGTTTTATGTGGAAGTGCTCACTTTTTAAGTTAGCAACTAATTCCTAAATACACACGCACACGGCACACAAAGCCACGCACTCATATATACCCACTACTACTGTGTGCAGAACAAACAAATCTTCCTGTTGGTTCCTATCTGAGACAGCTCACTCTCTGCAAAGTCAACCAGGGAGTCAGTGAGGTTGTGGGACTTAGCTTTAGTTCAGTCATTTCAAACCTGGATCTGTAAATCTGTGACTGCTGTTGTGTGTTTGTGTTTGCAAGGTTGAAAAGAATTACCATAAAAAATGTTGGCATCAGTTTGACTTTTGGCATCAGAATTCAAAAGCTAAGTCAAGGTAGTTAGGGAAAGCAAACACCAAGGTTGGAAAGCAGAAGGAAATTATTAGGGTACAAAGACATCAGAGAAAATATCCAATGGCCAACAAGGAATGTAAACAATAGATTTAAAAAGTTAACTTCTAAGTATAGTTTGCTCTCAATCAATTGGCCAGTTAGAGATGACATTTATTTTTACACAAATGACTATCTCTATTGAGATCAACACACTGGAGCTAGCTAATTTGCACATAACACAAAAAACACCAAAGGAGAACAACTTGTTTCCACTATAGTTTAGTGAAAAAGCTCCCATCTGATGGAACTGCTGAGCTGTAGTCTGGAGAAGGAAGAACGTAGCACCAGCTTTGTGGACCAAGACCAGGCCCCCTCCTGTACAACTCCACGGGTAGTGGCAGGGCAGTGGGGAGCCGTAAAGCATCCTGAGGACTCCAGAGCAGCACAAGCTGGGAGTCCGACACTTCTGCCTCACTTTTCCCCTTGTGTTTTGTTCAAGGGCACATGGACAATGATGATCCTTGGCCACAATTATCACTTATGGTTCAATATTATAATCATTATCCATTAATTCCAATGTTTTTGATTATATGTAAAATAAGTTCTAACCAGTTTGACAAACATATAGTTGCCATTAATTTTTGCAGCTAATCAAATCATCCACTCCTAAAAAGCTGAAAGTCCAAAAAATGAATATACTCCCCTGTTTAGAAGAACTTACATTCTAGTGACAGGTCTCCATTTAAGCATGAAGGGAGGGGGGAAGGAGGGAGGGAGAGAGAGAGTGAGAGAGAGAAAGACAGACCTCGAGACAGAAAAATAGATTTTCATCTCCCGCCTCATTCCTCCCTCTAGTTTCAACATCCCTCCAAACAGAGCAATCCATGATAGTAGGCCTGGTGTTGGTTACATATTTCTAATTTTCAAGACCTGACACCAGCTTGCTAGTTAATTTAGCATCTGCCTCCCTACTATGACCCAAGAGGTTCATACTCAATAAGGATACAAAAATCTATGTCTAAAATAAAAATCCCCCGAAGGATTTCTTATGATCACCCTGGCTGAAGCAGCCAGGTCTCCCTGTTCACTTCCCTCTCATCCCCAAAGCCCTCACTACTTCTGCTAGTTATGAAACTACCAGCCGCAGGGCCTGAAAATCATAACCATGTCCCTGACACAAACCTCTTTTCTCAAAGACTGTTCAAAGCCATGGAATCCTCTGGCTCTTTCATAATTGTAATAGATATTGAAATGAAGCGCATTTTATTCCCCTCCACGGGGAGAGGTTTTTTTTTCTCTTTCCCCCTTTAGTTCAAAGACTTCTTCTAGTACCCTGATAGCATAATAATTGGTTTTTCTCTCCTATTTATGCATGCTATTGGACACAAACTCCTCTGTTTTTGTCCTATTTCAATAACAATTATTGACACAAACTTTACAATGGATGGTTTTGATATAACTAATTGTTCTCCCTTTGAGTAATAATACTCATAAAAAGAAATGGAAAGCACAAGAAGAATCAGAGAGTGGGCAGAAATTGGAATTGGAGAGGGAAACTGTTTAGCATTTATAACTTCCATAAACTTAACCTTGTATTTGTGTCAGCTACTTTATAGTTTTCCAATTTACTTTTTAATTGAGTCCTTTTTTTAAGCCATGTTTAGAAGATATAACTCTAAGTCGTCTTTCAAAGCTGTACCACTTTAGTTCAGTTCAATTGATCTCTTCTTGTATTTATTATTCTTGTGTCCAACATATATCACTTTCCATTTGGCCAGTTGTAAGTGCAATTTACCATGCATCAAGCCACTTACACAGCAGATCTGCATTAGTTAATATTTTATTTGGAGTGATCCTTTCCATGCTTGCAGTTAGCCCCAATCACTGCCACTTACCATATTGTTTAAGTTATAAAGACAGAAAGAGTGCCTCAAGTGGACTGACTCACTTGTCTGGCTGGGCAGTTTAGCCATATGGAATGAGGCTATTGCCAGAGGCATGTAAGTGTGAGATAATAAAACCCACTTTCATCCTAGACTAAAGAATATACAGAAATGTACAGGCTGCCCTTCCAGGCATCCTGCAAAAAACCTGGAACTGAGAGATGGCTTCTTAAATTTCATGCTGTGCTAGAACTTGTCATGAGGAAACAACTGACATAACTAAATTAAGAGTCTTCCTGTAAAATTAAAATTCCACATTCTTTTCCACATGCATGCACGTTAGTTATTCAGAATAATGGGTTTCATAGTGGCATTTTATACATGCATATAACATAGTTTGACCATATTGACTTCTCGTTACCATCTCTTACCCTTCCATTCTCCAATCCCTTTCTTTTCTAAAAGTTACGTTTTTTCTGTTTTCTAGATTCCAACTGTGAGAGAAAATATGTGATACTTATCTTTCTGCATCTGGCCTACTTCACTTAACATGATGGTTTTTAATTCCATCCATTTTTTGGCAAGTAACAGGATTTAATTCTTCTTTATGTCTCAATAAT
Organism: Dasyprocta punctata; assembly: GCA_004363535.1. Taxonomy (NCBI): domain Eukaryota; kingdom Metazoa; phylum Chordata; class Mammalia; order Rodentia; family Dasyproctidae; genus Dasyprocta; species Dasyprocta punctata. The sequence continues at coordinate 25,468 of RJWM01022314.1, read as the reverse complement.
AATTTTTTATTAATATGAAGTAAATGTTCATATGTATATGTGTATATGTATCACATTTTCTTTATCCATTCATCTTTTGATGGGCGTCTAGGAAGATTCTATACCTTGACTACTGTGAATTGTACATGATAACCTTTGTTGTGCAAGTATCTCTGTAATATGCTGACTTTAATTTCTTTGGATTATACCAAAGAGTGGTATAACTGAATCATACGGTAGTTCCTTTTACATTTTTGTTTTGTTTTGTTTTGTTTTGTTGAGATAAGATCTTACTATGTAATGCAGGCAGAATTTGAACTCACTTCTGCAGCCCAGGCTGGCTCAAAATCATGACGATTCTCCTGCCTCAGCCACCCAAGTGCTAGGATTACAGGTATGCACCACCATGCCCAGATTATTTTATGTTTTTCAACTTTCGGTTTTGTTTGTTTGTTTGTTGAGCCACCTCCATAATGATTTTCATAGTGGCTGCACTAATTACATTTTCAACAACAGTGTAGAATTGTTCCTTTCCTAACATATTACTAGCATTCATTGCGTTTTCGGTTTTTTGTATTCTTGTTGATAGTCATTCTTATCTAGAGTGAGAAGAAATTTCCATGTAGTATTGATTTGTGTTTCTCTGATTCCTAAAGATGTTGAACATTTTTTTCATATACTTACTAGCCATTTACACTTCTTTTGAGAAAGATCTGTTTAGTTAATTTGCCCATGTATTGACTGGGTTGTTTGTTTTTTTTGGTATTTTTAATTTATATTTTGGATATTATTCCTGTATTGCAAGAGTAGCTGGCAAAGATTTTCTCATTTTGTGGTCTGTCTTTTCACTCTGTTAATCATTTCCTTTTCTGTGCAGAATGTTTTTGATTTAATGCAATCCTATTTGATGATTCTTGCTACTATATCTTGAGCTACTGGAGTCCTATTCTGGATTTTGCCTATGCCTAGATCTTGAAGTGTTTCCCCTGTTTTCTTCTTCTAGTTTCAAAGTTTCAGGTCTTATGTTTAAAGATTTAAATCCATTTTAAGTTGATTTTGTGCAGACTGAGAGTTAGGGATGTAGTTTCAAACTTCTATATATAGATATTAGTTTTCCCAGCAGCATTTGTTAAAGAGACTATCTTTTCTACAATTATGCCTTTGGCACTTTGAAAGATACATGTTCTTTAAGAGCATTAAAGATGGGGGATAACTGGGTAGTCTATTTCAAATTGAAGGAGACTGATAAAACCTCACAATTAAATGCTACAATCTTCTTTTGTAGGTTCCTGGGACAGAAAAGAATAAGAAACATTACTGGGACAGTTGATCTATACTAAAATTTTGTCTTATTTAGTGCCTCTTGGTTGCTATTTAAAGATTTCAAGCTATGATATGACTAAGTCAACAGTTTTGAACTCTTTCAGAAGCCTAGTTATAAAGGATTAGAGCAGCAAATAAAGTGAGTTTGGTCTCCGGCACCAAAAAAAAAAAAAAAAGAAAAGAAAAAGAAAAAAAAAGAGTAGCAAATAAAGTTTGTTAACTACTACCTTTGACTTCAGAAATATTGCTCATGAGAACATTATGCACAAACCTTACTTCAGATGACAATAAAATGAGATTGCATTAGTATTAATAATCAAATTTGATTACTTATCCCCACACATACATGTTGCAGATCAAAACACTCCACATTCCTTCTGCCTACCCCACAAATATGTGTCCGTTATGTTCTCCCTCTTCTAGTTCTTCAGCCCCATCCTATGTTACTGAACATAACCTGTGGCAACTCCAGGACAACACACTTCTGGGTTAATGGTGCTGGAGAAGTTGTGTTGGTCTCTCCAAGTCACTGAAGCCTAAGGCTCGAAAAGATCTTCCTTTAATCTCTATAGCATCATTGAGACTAGCTTAAATACTTTACAAAATATAGAAAATTTAGGTAAAATAGAAGGAAGTTATGCTATATTTAGTCACTCATTGCTGATACTCTATGTCAGTGATGGCAAACCTTTTACAGTTTTCAATGCTACAAATATCCCACTGCGACACACATACCATCATTTCACCACCACTACGATATGTGCTACTCTGAAAGCCTATGGGCTCCAGGCTTTTAAAAAGTGGAATCTGCTAGTGTCAGTTTTCCTTACTTTCTGCCTCCAAAATGCAGACTCTACCTCACTTCGTCACACATGTCCCATACATCTCCACAACCCAGGCCCATACTTCTGCCCTGAAGCCCAGAAAGATTTTCACTCTCTCTAATCTTTGGCCTGACTTCTAAATTTTCTCTTCTTGTCTCTGAATCAATCTCTTCAGAATAATGGCACTTGTTACATGAGAAATCCTGACTATTGTTTTAGCCTCTGACCTCAACAAAATAATTGAAAAATAATAAACCCTGAAAAAACTAAAAAAATTCTATCATATCTGAGATAATGTCTAGTGCATTGTTCTGAGATAAACTATATCCTGTTTAAGATTTATATGTTGAAGTCCTAACCCCAGTGACTTAGAATTTGAATGTTTTTGGAGATAGAGTCATAAAAGAAGCAAATAAATTAAAATGAGCTCATTAAAGTGGGCCTTAATTCAATATGACCTGTGTCCTTATAAAAAATGAAACTTGGATATAGACACATACAGACAGAGACACTTTTGAAGAGACAGATAGAAGATAGTTATCTAAAAGCCAAGGATAAGGGCTTAGAACTATCCATCCTTTGCATTTCTCAGGAGTAATAACTCTGCCAACACCTTGATCTCAAAGATCTAGCCACCAAAACTGCCAGAAGATGGACCACCTGGTCTGTAATTCTTTATACAACAGCCCTAGTAAACTAACACAGCAAATCTGAACTGTGTCAAGCTAAGTCCACCTTCTTTTTGGTCTCTTCTCATCAGTAGGTAGAAGCTAGACACTGGTGTCTCAGCAGTTTCTCAATTTTTCTAGTGACTATAAGTGGGAAAGTGGCATTTCACACACACACACACACACACACACGCACACATGCACACCAATTGTCCATAGGCACAAAGCGTTCTGAATCTGAAGTTTATGTATAGAAAAAAATCATTTTCCCTACCCTTTTTCCTACCTTCACAAAGATTATAAAAGCTAGTAAAGCCTCTAAGATAGGTTGCTGGCTCAATAAAATGGTCAATTACATTTTTGGACAAAGCACTAACCTTCACAATGTAAAAAGTATACTTCACTATTTTCAACAAGGACCTTTACAAATGTTTATAACAAAGAAATGATACGTCCCAAAGAGGAAATCAACTCATCATCTCTTAAGAAAAGGAATGATGATTTGGAACTTCAAAATAACATCTATACTTACTTTCAACATAAGAAAAGAAATAAACTTCATGCATGGCATCCCTATCTCATTCCACTTTATACCATTTCTGTCCAGATTATTGATGAATGAGATAAAGGGAATGAACTGCAATGGTGGGGTATTCCTAAGCAACTGAAGCTTCACATAATCAGCATCCAGCTGTCCTGAGAGCCAGCTTATTTCCCCCCATACACCCTTGCCTGTTCTTTCTCTGCACTGTCCCCTTATCTCAGTGTCACTCCTATTTACTCAGTCACCTGTATGTTTTCCATTTCTTTCCTCATGCTCTCATCACTCCCCTTTCCTTTTCCTGATGTTGTATGGATGCCACACCTCTGTTCTGAGTTGCAGCACTCTGTTTCATGAATTCAAAATGAAAGAAAAGTCATCCATACCTAGAGAACCAGTGTCCATGATGTGATAGGTGGACAAATGGTGGCATTGTTATGACAAACAGAAACAGTGAAAGGATACCCAGGATTTGGAGGCAAATTATTTATTGACAGGTACTGACTGGAATCATTCCTAAAATATCAGGCCCTGATCTCTGGTGGTCTAGGGCTTATATGGGATAAGCAAGCAGGAAGTACAGAGGCAGGATGACTTGTCAATTGGGAATTGATTGCTACACTATATATCGTAGCGATGAGCTATGCATCAAAGTGACCAAACATTTCTAAGAAACAAAAATAATGGGAACCGGAGCTGGAACTATTACCTGGGCAACTAACTGAAGTATACTGGTTGGGGGAGAAGAGCATCTTCTGCTACATTTCCCTCCACTCTTAGTGTCCCTGGCAAGTCTTTGCTGGGCATGTTACATGTGATCTTTTGAGGTAAAGCCCGACTAGAAGCAGTAACATTAGGGCTCTCAGTGGTCCTAGGATGGGCCCTAGCCGAGGTCCTCAAGAATGTCTTATTACTGAGTTTTTCCCTAAGTTGCTTTTAGGAAGAGACATAATTTAGACCTGTTGTTTCAGTACCATTACTCAGCCAAGCTAATGAGGGAGTTAATCTGATCTAGGGGAGTACCCAGTGTTCCTTGAACTCTTATCAAATCTTGGTCAAGTGTTTGATTGATTGTTCTGTTCCCTTGGGAAAACCTCTATAGATTTAAGGCAAAAACCAGAGCTGGCAAGAGTCAAGGAAGCAAGGACTGGGGTAAGCAGCACAAAAGTCAAGGGGAATAGGTGTGGAACAATCCTGTGAACCATATCCTCAAGCTTCAACCATGCGTGGTCTCGTCATCATCCAGAATCACCACAGCAAGGCTTTGAGTGCGTTGTCCCTTTAGTGTGAGCTCCAGAGGAGTTGTCCAGGTAAACTCTCCAGCAGATCTAAGGCTGGATTTCTGAAACTTGTGGAAGTAGTTAATATGCACCTGGGTGTGCAGGAGTGCATACAGGAGTACCTGATCTTTTAGCTAAAATTCTATGGAACTAGATACAAGCTATTTCTGCAGTGTTATATTTTATTTTCTCAACTTTTTTGAGCTTGTGGCCTATATGTTGTATGTAGTTTCTATTTAGTTTCTTCTACAAATGTAGGCCCATTGTTGCTGTCAGTAGTCAAGAATAGGCCATATCTTGGGATGGTTTTTCACAGCAGGACCCTACAAATTTTTACTGAAATGGTGGGGAAGGTCAGGGCCCATGACACAGACACTGAAGCCTGAGCTGGTTGCATGGGTATGGGTGCCAGTGCCATGGCTTACAGAACATACAGTGGAGGCAGGTGTGACTCTGATTCAGATGGATCTTCTGGGAGTACCGGGCAAAGTCTTTCAGTCTGGAGTTGATGTTTCAGTCAACTGGACCCTGAGAAGGGGCTTAGGAGTACAGGTTTGGCATTCTTAGTCACAGGTTTCCAAACAGCAGCAGGAAGCAGTAGCAGGAGCATTTTGGCCAAAATAGCTTTGTCCAAGGTGACCACAGCATACCTAGCCTGTTGAACTCCATTTCTAACAGAGTTACTTCAACCAGTAAACAGGATACTCAGCACCTGTCAGGAAGTTAATCTTTAAGTCGTGGTCTTGTGGGCCCAGGTTGGTGAGCAGGTACATTGCAGGACTGAATGGTCCACAGTTATTCAGGAAGTCCAGTTCAGCGTGAGGCACCTAGACAGTCAGGTCCTGGCCTAAGGTAAACTTGTCAGCTTTTTTTATCAGAAGGACAGTGGCTATTAGTGTGCAAAGGCAAAAGGGAAAAGTGCTTAGTGACTGGATCCAATTATTTGTACAGGTAGGCCCCTGGGAGAACCCAGGGGCTGACAGTCTGAGTGAGCATCACTGTTTTTGTGTACTCAAGTATCCAGATTCTATAGAAGCCAGCAGCTCCAAGAAATTGGTGGAGTTTCTTTCTTGTAACCAGTTTCTGCCAGATATTATAGCAGAGCTTTTGTGTTTTCCCAGCAGGTAGCTTGGTTGTCATTAATCATAAGTGCAGTGATATTTTGGGCTGGGAAACTTAAGAGGTCAGCTGTGAGGGCTTCTCCAAAGAGGGTAAATAAGTTTTGAGCCTCTGGGAGGTTGAGTTCAGGTTAGTTGACATTTGAGTCCAGAACTGGAGTTTTGCCATTTAAAGGCAAAGAGGGGTTGATGGATAGGAGCCAATAAAATGTAGAAGAAGGCATTCTTTAAGTGCAGACAGGTGTACCAGCAGACTGTGGGTGGCAGAAGACTGAGACGATGTATAGAGAGGGCAATCATGGCTGCACTGGCAGTTAAGAGATCTTGAACTGGCTTTACAGGTAGAAGAGATGTTAGAAGTCTATAAACATTTTATGTCTATAGTTTTGAAGTCTGATTTTTTGGGGAACACTGAGACAGAGCTGGAAGGGGCAGAGAAATGGGCTGTCCTGGAGCCAAATCTATTGCTGGGGCCTCCCCCAAAATAGTGGGAGAGTTCCTAAACCCTTGTGACAAATGAGTAACGGTTCAAAAAAAGGATATATGAGTTTGGAGCTGCAAAATGGAATGCCATGGCTGGTGTTGTTGAAGGCACAGAGATCTTGCCCAAGGTAATTCACAGTCTATCAGGCTGATGTGTGGCTGGATTCCTCTTTGTGCTTCCCATGATATCAGACAGCAACAGGAGTCACAGTGAGGCAGCATTATTTATGGCCAGGCCTAGAGGTGAGTCTTTAGTTTATACCTCTGGAAGGAGAATGTTCAGAACCTCAAGACTTCAGGTATCTGTCTCAGAATGATGTGGGCATCATTTTTCTCTCAGAGGAAAGTCAAAGCTAAAAGTGCAGTGTTAAACAAGAGGGAGGCTGTGGTGGATTGAAAATTGATGGTCAATTTAAATACCAGTTGAACTGAATCAGCATGGTTCTAAGTGTAGATGACCCACCTGAAGATTGTTTCCAGCATAAAAAGGAGACCTGGAGAGGAAGAGTTGTTGGTGTTGTTTGGTGCTTTTGGTTTCCCTGTTGCCATAAGTTCTCCTGGAGTAGCTTGCCAAGCTTCTTTCCTGAACTGGACTTGCTTGTTCTCATCATCAGAGAAGCTCAGGTCCTTGTTGTTGCTGAGAATGACTGTGGTTCACTTTGGGGGAGCTCTGGTCCTTGTGTTGAGCATCACTTCCTAGCTCCAGAGGGAAGATGGTGCGCTGCTAAATCTCCAGGAGAAGCTTGTCATGCTGGCTTCCTGATATGAACTCGGCTGTTCTCACTGTTAGAGGAGCTCAAGACTTTGTTGTCACTGAGGAGGGCTATAGTACTTTTTGAGGGAGTTCCAGTTCTTACTTTGAGTGTTGCTTTGTGGCTCCAGTGCAGAACTTTCAACCTACTGGCACAGATCCTTCATCCCGCTGGCATAGACTTACTAACTTCCACCACTGGCCTTGGGGCCTTCCCAGCACAGATCTGTGAAACACACTTGCATGAGTCATTGTGGGCTCTAGGCCTCCAGCTGGTTGTGTAAGAGTGATTGTCATGGGCTCTAGATCTTCAGCTGAACTCATGCAGGACATTGCCATGGGACCCAGGACCTTGGTTGGATTCTCTAGGTCATTAGTGAGTGGACCAATTTCCTGCATTTTCTGTTTGATTCCTTGAGTGACCATTATAAATAATACTATAAATTATGTGTTCTATATTATCTTATTCTCCTTTCAAACCCTTACTGCAACAGAGGCTGACTGTCCTGGTGCAAAGGAGACAGTTGTTTCTAACCTGGAGAGCATGCCTCTTCCCAGAAGTGATATGGGGACTGGCTTATACAAGAGTTCATATTTGGTGAAATGTCTTCCCAGACTGCAAGTTTGTACCTAGTAGAAGGAGCAAGAGGCAAGAGTCCTAGTTTCCCATTGAAGGTAACCTTTTACAGAAGGAACTTTTGAAGGCAGAGTTCTGTTCCACTGTCTATCAGGAAAGGCATGGGTTTGCCCCTGACTTTTGCAATGACTATGGGCTCTTGGAGGTCCAGTTTGATAGAGTTTGGTCTGTTCTATCCATCCAGACCCAACAGGGTAAGGAGATGTTCAGGTGGAGGTGGGTGTAGATAGTCAGGTTTCTTTTTGTCCCACAGATGGATGGGGCATTTATTTTTGTATCTATAGCCCTTATAACTCATAACCAGAGGTTATGGTCTTCTATAAGACTAGATATTCTTATAGACATCAGATGCTTTCTTAAAATCAAGTTTCTGAGTAATTGTGGTTGATGGGCTTTTAGTCTCCCTTTTTGGTGTCTTTGAGAAGAACTCAACTGGGTTGTTTCTAGGCAAGGTGACCTTTGGGAAGGCTGTAGCAACTCATTCAACAGGGCTGAAAATCCAATTTTTCCTCAGTCAAAACGTGGAACTCAGAAGAAATTGCTGACAGTCATCTTGAGTGAATGTTAGATGACACCATCTGACCAGAATAAAAGCAGAAGGTTCCAGAGGGAGGGCTTTTGTGGCCAAATGCAGACAATGGGTAGCTGGCACCAGTTCAACTGACTGAAAATAGACAAGTTGGGAACAGGGAATTAAGCTATAGGTGTTGGCAGCAACTGCAGAAGCCAATGAGCGTGCCAAGGCAGAATTCTCAGGAAGAATAGGCCTTTTTTTTCCTTGTTTTTTCCTTTGAGATGCAGAGAGAAGTTTGCTTTCATTTTTAACTCTGTAAAAGACCTTTTTCTTGCAGGCAGGGACTGTGAGTTTTGACTAATTAGTTCCCAACTCTGACTTTCCACGTGTATGCTGTATACCCTTGAATGATGGCACAATAGACAAAGAATGAGTGCCCCTCAGATGCCTGTCTGGCCCTGCACCTCATGGGGACTTAAGCACACCTCAGCTAAGGAGGGTAAGAGGCCTCCTTTATGCCATATGTTGATTGCCAAGGAATTGCACGTGATGGGCCAATCAGCCACCACAGCCAGTGCTTCCCAATCTTGGTGAACAGATGGAGCAGCCTATTGCTTATGCTTTTCATATCATTCACTCTCACATTCATTTAACAGGCACTCAGAGGCTAAACATTCCAATCCCTTTCCCTCAAGGGTGGTCCTGACTAATGAGGGGTGATCAGGCTCTCCTTCTGCTTGAGCTGAGCAGAATTGACAGACTAACTATGGTACCCCAGGTGTCTTACTGGAATCAGGCAGGTAAGAAGACAGATAGACAGACAGACAGACAGACAGACAGCATCCTCCTCCCTTTGGGGTTTGATATGAGCCACTCAAGGAGGGAGGCAGGAATCCTCCCCAGACCTCCAAGGAGATTTGAGAAATCTTGAGGGCATGCCTTCCCATCAGAACCTGGAGAAGTCCTTGTTCCATCGAAGAGGGCCATGACCGGTGTCCAAAGAGGTCAGCATTGTCAGCCTTCATGGCCAACATACCAGATGCAACAGCAAGCAGAAACAAACACCAAAGCAACACCCAGGTTTGAAAGCAGGTTTATTTAATATCAGATGGGCACTGACTAGGAATCAATTGTTCCTTAAAATGTCAGGCTCCAAAGGCCCAGGGGAGGGAGGTTTTTATGGGGTTTCAAAGGGAGGTGGGAGTACAGATGTAAAGCACTTGGCTGTCTCTGATTGGTTCTTACAATATGCATCATAGTAACCAGATATGCATTACAGTGACCAGCCATTTCTAAGAAACAGAAGCAACCAGGAATGCAACAGAAACTGTCACCTAGGCAACTGAAGTTGACTGGCTGGGAGGGGGCATTTTCTGCTAAAATACTGGTTCTGTTTTTAAATAATAAACAGTAATATTTATCAAACATTGTCTTGATATCAAATAAAGAAATTTATAAGTCTATGAAAATCGATGATAAGGATTTTAGGCAGGAATGGGCCATCTGCCCATTCCAACAGCATGCTGTGCTTTAAAATGTGGCTGTAGATATTATCTCAGCCACCAAAATCTAAAAGTATTCAAATCTACCACAAGTCTACTACTGCAAATACTTATAACATACTCATACACAAGAATCCTTGAGCTGAGAAACTCCAGCCAAATTTCATCTACGAATTACAAAAACTGTGTCCTATGAATGCCAATAATGCTGCTAATAAGCCAGGCAAAAAAAAAGGACAAATGTGGCATATGGTTCCACTTATATAAGAGATCTAAAATGGAGGTAATTTTGTTGTTTGTCTGTTTGTTTGCTGTGCTTTTTCTTTTTGAGACAGTGTCTTGCTGTATAGTTCAAGCTGGCATTGATTTTACTATGTAGCACAGGCTAGCCTCAAACTCACAGTGATACTCTTGTGTCAGCCTCCTGAGTGCTGGGATTACTGGAGCGTGCCACCATGCCCAGCTAAGAGTTATTTAAAATGATTAAACTCAGAGATGTAGAGAACAGAATAGTATTGTCAGGGAATGGTGGGAGGAGGAAATTTGGAGTGATTGTTCAAGGGGATTAAAGCTTCAGTTATACAAACAAGTAAGTTCTAGAAATTTTCTGTAAAAATAAAGTGTATAGTTCGTAATATTATATTTTGCACTTAAAAAATAAGAGATCGTGTGCTGTGTCCTGACCTCAAATCCCTTGTGTGCCCATGTGTGTGTACACATGCACACATGAGGCATAAAGAAACTTTTGCAAGTGTCAGATATGTTTATTACTTTGACAGTAGTACAGGTTTCATGGATGGAGGGGTATATATCAAAATCCATCAAATGACATGCATTAAATATGTGCTGTCTGTGTATCAATTTTAACTAGATAAAACGGGGGAAAACTAAGCTAAATAATCATCACTTCCCTCACAAACAATAAATGAGTAGTGAAAACTTCAAACTGGTCCAATTTTGCCCTACTTGGATCCATGAGGATTCTGCATGCAGAGTCTAAAGAAGTACAAGCAATTGAAAAACTCCAAACTTAGAAAAGTCGTGTTTCTGACTGTGAAAAGAGTTTTACTTAAAAATAGCATCATTCAGAGAGATGTCCCCATTTACCTTCCTCTGACATTGTCACATAGTTCTTTCAGGCCCAGAGCTGCCATCATTTCCACATGCTGAGAAGCTACACTGGTGTGAGGAGATAGCATCCATACAGGCTCACTCCCAGCTTATCATACACACTTGCTTGTGTCCTCAAAACCAATCTTAAAAGACAAGCTTTGTACTCTACAGAAGCTGAAGACAAGATCTTCTTTTGAACACGTTTGCTAAATGGTCAGTAAAATAGCCAAGTTGTTCCTTGAGAATATGTCTTTGGAGCCAACACTGGTGTTGCTCCATGACATACAGTGCCACAATATGATATTTAGTATCAGTTCACTGATGCACCTAATCATTCCTAGGCATTTGGTGGCATTGTCAGAAATGTGGCACTTTTGCATTAGGGAAAAATAGCCCTAGTCTAAAAACTGCTCTAATCCCACCACACCCAAGAGAAACAAACTGGTTAAGAATGGTGGCATATGTCTGTAATCTCAGCTATTCAAGAGGTTAAGGGAGGAGGATTGCAAGTCTGAGCTCAGTCTGGGCAACTTAGTGACCTAGGGAGACCCTGCCTCAAAATGACATTTTTAAAAAGTTTTTGGAATGTAGCTTAGTACTCCCTGGCTGCAATTCCCAGTACATAAAGAAGCAAAAGGAAAGAAGAGAAAAAATGTTCCCTCTAATTATGTGCATTATATCAAAGTTCAGTAACAACTATTGAAACCCAGAATTACACATCACTCAACAAATTAAAACTCACAATACACCATGTTTATAGAAGCACAGCTTGTAACAGCTAAATCTTCAAAACATCCCAAATGCCCATCAAACAAGGAATGGATAAAAAGATGTGGTTTTGGCCATTTGCAAACCAGGGGCATAGAGAACAAGGCCACACCAGCAAGCAAGCTCAGTCTGGGATCAAGCACCATGTGCGGGCCATCACCAGACTGGAACAGACAGAGCCCAGCCTCTCCCTGTGAGTCAGTGTCATCCATGGACCAGGGGTAGAGAAAACAAGGCAAGCAAGTCCTGTCTAGGAACAAATGCCATGTGAGGGCCCCCACTAGACTGGAACAGACAGATCCCAGCCCCTTCCAGTGTGTGGGCTGACAAGAAGTACAAATTCCTCCCACCCCCTCCAGCATAAGCAACCAGCTTATCTGGAGAAACACAGGATGTGATGATAGCTATGGAGGTGAAATGCAATTGGATGCCTGTGTTGCTTTGTTCTTTCACTAACACTGCAGGCCTAGGGCCAGTGATCATAGGTTCACAGGATAGTGGTATGCAGTGTGACATCTAGGGGGGATCTCCCCCTGAGGGTTGCAGCCATTCCCTAGGGTCTTGTTTTGAAAGTCTTACATCATTTCCATTGTTTTGTTGGGTTGGGTTTTATTCTCTTTTCTTTTGTTTGATTATGTCAAATCTGATGGCAGGAGCAGCTATTTCAAACAGCAAGATATAGTATGGTAGTGATTTTGGATTTACTATTGGTTTGTTTTGAAGTCTTTTATTGCATTCATTGTTTTATTTTTATTATTTCTATTCTGTTCTGTTCTGCTTGATTTTTACTATGTCTGAAGTTATCTGCAGCTATTTTGAAGACATCAAAAGTCGTTAAAGTAACAATCATTGACTTCGTAATGTTTTGAACTCCTGTATCTCTTACAATGATTTGTTTTGATTGATTTTATTCTGTTTTATCCTCTTTAAAATAAAAATTTTTTAAAAGATGTGATTTTTTATATAATGAAGTATTACTCATCCATGAAGAATGATAAATCAGACTTTTATAGGTAAATGGATGCAACTCAAGACTATTCTCTTAAGTGAAATAAATCAGACGTGTATGTGTAAACATTGTACAGTCTCCCTTGTGTGAAAAACTGAACAAGTTAATAGGACCTGAAATGTAGAATAGATATTGTGAATTAGGAAGAAACTGTTCAAAAGAAAAGTAAAATTGTGATGAGAGAAGGGAGAAAGAAAAGAAGGGAAAAGGGAAAAAATATATACATAAGTGTATATATGTGTGTGTGTGTGTCTTGTGCCCTGAGTGACTACTCTGAAGATAACAATATGCAATGTATTAATTATTGTTACCCTTCTATTATCTTATTTTGAAATTCCATTTTTTTCTTTTTTATAATAAAAATAAAATAAAATTCACAGTACCTGTCGTCTGATCCAAATTGATTAGGCATGTAAAGAAGTTGGAATATGCAAGTCATAATGAGAAAATCAATGAGAGGCAATATCTAAGGAAGAAATCAATAAAATCCAAGAAAATTATCTTATCCTAACATTGAACAGAAAGCATGGAATGAAAAAGAGAACATGCATTCAGAATTGGGAATTATCTCCACCTCCTAAACCTTACTCAAAACCCTATTTCATAACACTTTCTTCTCTTCTGTCCATTTACTATTGCGAGGACTAAAGAAATTGAGATGGATGTACATAGAGAATTGTGTCCATTTCCTACTTTGGGTAGCAAAGCTTTCTGTACCTGTATGCTGCTCCCAACACCTCAAAAATGCAAGAACTGACAATTCCTTCTACAGTAAGGAAAGAGGTGGACATTTTGAATGGATTGCTGCATCATAACCAGTGTTCGTTTCCAAAGCTTCTATTCATCTCTCCTAAACCTTGGGTTCTTTTTTTTTTTATTACGTGATTCAAAGAGAATGGATTTTTCATAAAGCAAGTGACATCTTGCATTGCCCTAGATTGTCATAAATTCATGGATTTCTCAATATCTTGTCAAGATGAGCCCAAATTTAGCAATATTATCAAACTGTGGCTCTACATATCAAGATACTTAATGTTTGTGCCAATAACTGAAATTTATTGTTTCTTGAATTTAATGGACCCCAGTGTCACCAGTTCTTTCAGATTGTTTCAGCAGAAGCTGAACTTTTTGAAATCAATAAATTACTTTATTTAAACTAAACTCCAGCTGTTCTCTCTTAGGTTGTTTTCATGACCGAAATATTGCACCTTACCTCCAGCAACTTGGTATTTGTAAAACAAACGTTCTTAGAAGTTTGCTAACTGACTGCAGTAAAGTCTTTTGAAATGGTCCTTAGCAAGGTAAGAAAATCCCCAAGTCCATTGGTCCCAATATAAGTGCATAAGGATAAAAAATTCTCTGGCTAATTGAAAGTGCCACATAAAGATGCAGTCCCTAATAAAGTACTGTTCTTTTTAGGGGCAGAGAAATCAGGTACTTGGTAAAAAGGTAATCATGCTTTTGCTATTCAGCCCAGCAGAAAAGTTGTTACAATCATAGGTAGCACCAGCAGAACAGAACAGACGCACCATAGAGGGAAAGGGGAATAGTGAAAAAAGATTGAGGCCAAATGGCAGATCAGCGAAGGAATAAGCAAACTAAAGGCAGGAGGCATTAGGGAGAGGCACCCACACCCACTCACAGTTAACAGCAGCACTGAATAAGAACAGGGGAAAAATCAATATGTCAAGCAGGGCCATTTTTTTGGCTCTCTCAGAGCTCTGAAGATGCACACAGCCAATAGAATCAATTACAAGGACAAGGACATAGCTTCTCCTGTGGTCCTGACAGATTCCTTGAGTGAGAGAGTAGTCATGGACTATCTTTCTGACAACCAGTGAGTTAGACAATACCTAATTAGGAAAGCCATAAAATGGCTGAGGGCCATAAAAAAAGCAATTAAGGAACAAATATGGATTTTTTAGCAGAGGCAGAGTGAAGACAAAAGCAAATCCCAGCACCTGTTAAATCATAAAAGGAACAAAACAATCAGAACGCACACACACATACACACCCCTCACAACACGAGGGAAGACGGTCCTCAATGTGAAGACATATTTGCTGCTAAAATTAGCATTTCATACAATATTTTCTAAAATCTTATATGAAAAGAAAAGAAAGCCCAAGTCAGAGCACTTATTTTAAAAATCATATGTAGCAATGACTTTTGAAAATCATTTCAGAAAATAATAAATTTATATGGCCCTTTACTTTGACTATAAGACATGAATTGAAGGATAGATTGAGGGCACAATTTAATGTAGTCAAGAGAGGAAAATAGGCAGTAAAAATAAGAAACAAAAGATTATTTCTTATACTTTATTATGTCTTTCACCAGACTATAGGGTCTAGCTGGTAAAGGCTGTATGTGTTAGAATAACAAGTGAAGATACAGTACAGTGCCTAGCATAATGTCTGGTGTGTAACAGTGATTCAAAGAACATTTATTAAATATATTGAAAAGGATGTAATACTTTAGAGACACAGGAAACATATCAAAAGCCTGGATCTTCAAGGTAGAATTAAAACTGTTTTAACTTTGAATAACTGAGAAATCAAAAACGTTGGTGACTTAACTAAGATAGAATCTCATTTTTCCTTTACATTACAAAGTCAGAAGGTAAGCAAGACTGAAGCTTGTATTGTGGTTCCACAAAGTGATCAGGGAGCTGCCCCTGAGCCAACGAGCTCTCATCTGCTATCACTTTGTCTAGCCCTTATTCTCCAAGTGCAAAGTAGCTTTTAGAAGTCCAGCCTCCACTTCTTCATTCCAAGCATAAGAAGAAAGATAAATGTAAATAACAAGAAAGACATATCACCTTTATTTGATGTCTCACTAAATATTTTTAACTATTCTAATTCATCAAAATTTGGTCAAAGGGAAACCAGATGCCAGCCCCTTCCTGTGACCCTGTGCCATGTGCATGCCATGGGGAGGAGAACCAGATTCCAGGTCCTTCCAGTGCATGAGCTAGGAGGCAAGAGCCAAGGTCCACCTCCCTTGCCCCTCCCCATAAGTGACCAGTTTATCCAGAGAAGTGCAGGCTGATATCATAGCTTTCTAAGTAAAATACAATTTAATGCTTGCAGTGTTTAGTGTTCCACTGACTGTGCAGGCCTCAAACTGGTAGTCTGATCATCTATTTGGTGCATAACAAGGTCCAGTATGACACCTACAGGGAATCCACTTCTGAAGGGGGCAGCCATTGTTAATTCCCTATTATCTTGTTTCAAAGTCCTATATTATTTTCATTGTTTTGTTTTGTTTGATTTTAGTCTGTTTTGTCTTGTTTGATTTTATTATATGTGATGGCATGGGTAGCTATTTCAAAGATAACAAGCTATATTATGGTAGCTATTTGGGATTTACTATTATCTTTTTTTGAAGTCCTGCATTACATTCATTATTTTGTTTTTATTGGTTCTATTCTGTTCTGTTTTGTTAGATTTACTATGTCTGATAATATAGGCAGCTATTTTGAAGATAAGAGATAATATGGTAGCCATCATTGATTTCCTATTATCTTGTTTTGAAATCCTGTATCACTTATACTGTTTTGTTTTGATTGGCTTTACTCTGTTTTGTTTTTCTTAGCTTTATTGTGTTTAAAATAAAAAATTATTTAAAGAAAGAAAAAAGAAAACAAAGCAAGAAAGCTGGTCACATGATCAGACTTGACTACAAAGGGAGGTTGGGAAATTTAGTCCTATGAGTTAGAAAGCAAGGTTTCCAGTTTAAAATCTTTAATAACTGATACTGATGATAGCTATTGGACAGTGTGGTAATTGACTGTTAACTTGAGTGGGAATGCTAGGCTGATCTGAGTCAGCATGGTTGTCTGAATGGTATAAAAAGAGAACAGGAGGGCAGGATTTCATCTGATCTTCCTTGATGGACCTTCATTGTGGTCACTTCAGGAGAGTTTCAGCAGTTTTACTTTGAAGGAAATCTGGCTACTTTCTTTCTTCTGGGGAGCTTCAGTGCTCATCTTCATTTTGGATGTTGTCTCCTGGCATGTCCCTCAGCTCAGGTCCTTCAACATTTTTGGCACCCATATTTAAGCTTTTGGCACTTGCCCTTGGGCCTTTCCAGGGAAAATCCTTCTGTCTAGCATCTCACATCATTCTGCCTCCTGATATGGATTTGTACAGGACATTGCCATGGTTCCAAGCCCTCATCTGAATCCTTCAGGTTGCTAGGGCACAAACAGACATCTTGCACTCTTCTGCATCTCATGTAAGCACTGACTAACACAGGCAGTTTTTGTCATAATTTGTGTATTAATTAAGATCTCTGCAAAATAAGGAAGATAAAAATAATTATAGAATTTTCTCTTTTGCCTAATATTTTTAAAAAGAAACATCAATTCTTTGACATATTTAAGAACTGTAAAACAATTAACCAACTGACATATTTTCAGCTAAAAAATGATAGGAGAAAAATGATAAATGCTTTTCTACTTTGTTCCATTAAAAAATAAAAGCTTGATTTTGGGGAACTGCTCAGACTGATTCAGAGTTTGGGGCATGCAAGGACACTTCCAGAGAGCTCTGAGGACATAACCCTGTTATCAGCACAGGCGCACCTGGGGACACAATTATATAACCGTGACTTAGCAATGGACAGCTATGCATGCACCAATGAGCATGTAAGAATGTAAATAGGTGATAACAACCTGTATAAAAAATATCCATTAAAGATACAGGTAGTTCTTGTGCTCAGCTCTGCTCCATGCTGCCTGTTGTTGTTGCTGATGTTCGCACATGTACATTCTTTAATCTTGGAATCTTACGCTCTAAAATTCTCCCCACACACAGTGAGCTGACACTAATCAAATCCCGCTTGAGCTCAGGAAATTGGTTACCTCCATATGTCTGCTCCTAGCAATCTGGAGATCTACCAGTTGGACAGATGCTAGAAATAAACTATTCTGTGCCCCACCAACTTTCAGTCCTCTGCAAACACCACCTGACCCCTCTAATACTTCCACTTAATTCCTACCCAGTAATTGTGGTAGATTAACTAATGGTCAACTTTTAACACTCAGCAGAACTGAATATAACTAATGGTCAACTTATAACAATCAACATCGTGCTGGTTGTGGAAGGCCCACTTGAGGATTGTTGCCAATAGCATTAAAGGAGAACTGAAGAGGAAGATAGTTCACTGTTGATTCTCCTGGTGAAGTCTTATCACCCTAATTGTCCTGATATGCACTCATCTGTTCTCATCATCAGAGGAGCTTGGGTCTTTTCTGTCCTTGAGGATGGCTGCTGTGTTTTTGGAAAAAACTCTTACCTTACTTTGGGTGTTGCTTCCTGGCTTCAGTGCAGATTCTTCAATTTGCTAGCACAGATCCTTTATCCTGCTGGTACAGACTTTCTGGCTTCCACCACTGACCTTTGGGCCTTCCCAGTGCAGATCTTTGATACAGATTTGCACAAGACATTGTTGTGGGCTCCAGGTCTCCAGCTGAACTTGTACAGGACATTGCCATGGGATTCAGGCCCTCATCTAGATTTTTTGGGTCTCTAGTGTGTGTAGATTTCTCATACTCTTCTGCAATGGATTTTTTACATGAGTATTATAGAATAACCCTATAAATTATGTGCCCTATATTAAATTTATTCCCTTGCAAACTCTGACTACAACACTCCTCAAGATGACTTTCACTTCCACGATGGGTATGAAAAAGATGCTTCCATCTCACAATAAGATGGAAATCACTGAATGCTATATTCAACTTTGAGTAGCAATGGACCAATTCAATTACTGTGGCTGTTATGGATTAAAAACTGGGGTCAACTTTAACACCAGCTGCATTAAATCGGCATGGTGCTGGATGTAGTTGGCCCACCTGAGAAAAGCTGCCAGCATAAAAAGAGACACGGAAAAGAAGAGTGGGGTGTTGTGGGTTCCCCTAAGTGCTGCTGTTTTGAGCCATTGGTTCTCCTGGAGGAGCTTGCCATGGCTAGCTTCCCCAATATGAATTCAGCCAATCATCAGAGGAGTTTGGGACTTTGTCGCTGAGAGTGACTGCAGTTCACTTTGAGGGAACTTTGGCCCTTACATTGAGCACTCCTTCCTAGCTCTGAAGGGAGTGCTGTTCAGTCTCCAAGAGAAGCTTGTCATGCTGGCTTCCTGGCATGCACTTGACTGTTCTCATTGTCCGAGGATATCAAGACTTCATTGTCGATGAGGATAGCTGTAGTACTTTTCAGGGTAGCTCTGGTCCTTATTTGGAGCAGTGCTTCTTGGTTCTAGTATAGAACGCTCAACCTACTGGCACAGATCCTTCACCTGCTGGCATAGACTTTCTGGCTTCCACTGCTGACCCTTGGGCCTTCCCAGCGCAGATCCATAAAACAGAGTGGCATGAGTCCTTGTCGTGGGCTCTAGTTGGACTTGTGGGAGGCACTGTCATGGGCTCTAGGTCTTCAGCTGGACTCATGCTGGATATTACTGTGGGATCCAGATCCTTGGCTGAATATTCTGGGTCTTTAGTGTTGTGGACAGATTTCTTGCACTTTCTTGTATTTAACTCTGGGTGACCATCATAAAATAATATTATAAATTCTGTGTCTTGTATGTAATTGTTCTCCCTGCAACCCCTGACTACAACAGTGGTTTAAAAAAAAAACTAGCAAATAAATCAAGATCACAGGTTCCAAATATTGTTTGTTTGTTCATTTTTTCACTCAAAATGTTAGGTAATGGTACCAAACTAAACATTTCTTTAAAAAAAACTGCAAAGAAAATCCATGGAGGTCAGACATTGAATCTTAAAGTTTTAATTAATATCCGGGTAATTTGAAATGTGATGTCATGAATAAAATATGCATTTTATTTTGTTGTTAAATGGATGAGAGACATCATATCTTTGCCTGGATAAAGATTTTGAAGTGAAAATATAAACACGTTATAGTGAAGTCCTCTAAATACCTCCTCTTTCAATACTGGTTATAAGAGGAAACAAATTCTATGTGGATCAGCATGAAACAATCAAATTTCGGTAATTTCAGGTATAAACATTGTAAAACCATAAAAAACTAATTTACAAAGCTCTGTATTCAGATTAGAGATCAAAAGTTGATGTCTTAACACCAAGGTGGCTGAGAGCAATGCTACAGTGTTTTTCCTAACTTGAGAATTGAGAGACTTAGGATGGAAGACCAGGGTCTTAAAGATTCAATTCTAGTGAGATCTATTCAGGAGTGATAGTCAACATCCTCATTAGATGACACTGCACAGTCAGAAGTCTCCCAGAAATAGCACTGGCCTGAGGTTAGCTCAGGTAATGAGGCTCTCTGGAAGCCATGCAACAGCTTTCTAGTTTCTGGGTTAAGGGAAGGGTGGCAGAGCAGTTGAGAGGCTCAAGTGTTCAGAGATTTACCAGTGTTTTCACGATTAATGTGACTGTCCTAGGGCACACTAGCTGCCTGTCACACCTACCTTCCAGGCTTTAATTACTGCTATGACCGCACTCTTGCTTTCCAACCAACCCAATTTCAGGTGTTTCTTAGTTCTTGCCACTTCTGGTCATACAGTCCTGGAGACAGCATTCAAGGCACACAAATCATTCCTGTTTGTAACTAAAATAGTAAAGATACATGTAATGACTTTCAGGGCCTAACTGTGTTGCCTGCGTCCTAGGATTGCAGAAGTTGCCTATACTCCTGCCTGACCTTGGAAAATAAGGCAAGTTAAAACCAAGAAAAACCACTTTCAACCACAAAAGAAACCATGTTGATTGACCTAATATTCCTCCCCAGACTTATTATCATCCCATTGTTGCAATGCATTACAGTAGTAAAATTCCCATTTACCAGCACTATTTTGGTCCCACCTGCCTCCAAGATACTCCAGAATCAGCCCTTATAAGGAATAAGAAAAATGAGTCCCTGTCTTGGACAAATCATGAATAATTCTCCTTCTTGTTACCTAAATTCCTCCACTTTCTGTCCTTGCCCTTGAAAAACAATTCCCAAGTCTTCTTTCAAATTGATAGCCTGTCTCTCTGCTTTTCCTATTCTTTGGCCAGGAGTAAAGCTTTCCTCAATACTCAATCAGTGCTCAGTCTCGTTATTGGTCTCACAATTCCAAAAAGGGAAAAAGAACTCAGTTTGTGTCAGAAATTGGTACCACTTTTAGACCATGAACTGTAGTCACACTGGAACCATCAAGTGGGGAACAGAAGTTTACATTTAGGAGTGTATATGTCTGGTATTCTCCATTCTAGGAGTGAATGAATATGTTTGGTACTCCCATATTCACTTGAGACTAAACAGAAAAATGAAGCAATAGGACTTGAAAGGAACTCAGAAAATGAAATGTTTATTTTTACTTTAACCATGTGCCCTGATAACACTTTGGTCTCCTCTGGACAGGTAAATTAGATTTGAATATCTTCTATGTCTTCAAGCTGCACATTTAAATCAGTGTCACTTTGATTCTCATATGTGAATCTGTGAATAAGATTATGAAATTATTTAAAGGGAAAAACACTTAACAATAAAGACTAACTGGTGACACCAATCACAATGATCAAGATGTAGTATAGCTTGTTTAATTATTTTCAGAAAAAAAACAGACTCACTTTAATAGCCTTCTATGTTTGATGTCTTCCAATACACAGCAAATTCTTTTTCCCCCTGTGGAATTTCATTTTTTAATAAAAAGTTTCCTACCTTTTGTAGAAGCAAACTGACTAAGGAAATTTAGTTTTACTCCCTGTTGTATTAGTAATGAGTCTAATAAGTCTTTGGCTTATTCATCCATTCCTCATATTACACCTCTTTGTCTTAAATGTCTATTGAAGTAAAATTTATATCATGTAAAATTCACCAATTCAAAGCATATCATTCAAGAAACCTTATGAAAGATCAACTATAGAGAGAGGGTGAATAAAATAATTCTTGGAGTACAAAGATGTAAGTCAAATGATACAAAGTAGATATGTAGATGAACAAGCCTAGAAAACTAACATATAACATGAGAACAATAGTTAATAACATTTTATTGTATTCTAAGTTCTTACTAAATTACCTAGATTTTAACTGTTCTTGCCACAAGAAAATAAAATGAGTAACTGAGATAATGAAATGCTCATGAGCTTCACTATAGGAATCATCTTACTATCTATACATAAAATGTAACATTTTGTTGCATACCTTAAATATACACAATGAAGTATTTCAAAAACTGTGCAGTTCAGTGGTAGTCATTCCCCATGTAGTGCAACAGTCATCATTATTTAATTCCAGAACATCTTTATTAACTATATCTATTCAGCAGCAGTCACTTCTCACTGCTCCCTACCACTAATACACTTTTCACTTCTATAAATTTGTCTCTTTTAGACATTTTTTTGGTCCATAGAATTATACAAAGTGTGACTTTCTGTTTCTGGTTGCTATCATTTATCATAATGTTTTCATGGTACATATATATAGTAGTACTTTTTTGATGTCTAAGTATTATTCTATTGTATGGATATGCTATACAACACCATTCATCACTAGCTAGAAATTTGATTTATTTTTTATTTTATAAATAATGTTACTATGAAGACTCATGTCTATTTGGTCTTGCTTTCAAATCTCTTACACATATATTGAGATGTACAATGGTTAGATCATACGGTAATTCTATTTTTAATTTTTGAGGAACAAACTTTTCTATACCTGCTGCTCATTCTACATTCCCACCTGAAATGGACGAGAGTTCTGATTTCTCAACATGTTCACTAAAATTTATTTTCCTTTTCTTTTGTTATAACTAACCTAGTAGAACTAAAGTAATATATCACTGTGGTTTTTATTTCCTTTTTCCTAATGACTGGTAATATTGATCATCTTTTCACATGTTTATTGTTCATTAGTGTAACTTCTTTTGAGAAATGTTTATTCAAATTCAATGTCCATTTTAATTGGATTGTTTGCCTTACTGTTTTTGAGTTACACATCTCAATAATTTTAAGTCAAATTACTGACTTTGGTTTATAAATAAAGAACAAAATTACAAAATAAGCATGGAAGATAAAGCAAACTTAGGCCACTTGAAACACCTACAAAACAAATACACATACTGTACACTCTCTTTGGTTTCAGATTTTTTAATTTCACTGTTCCCATCTAGAGAACAGAAAGGTAAGTTATTTTTAAGAAGAGTTAAATTTTTTTCGAATGGACAGGAAGGAAAAGTATTCACATATATATTTACTCAGCAAATATTTGTTGATCTATCAGCTAGGCATTAGGATGTTTGAAAACTGTCAGCAATACTTCATGTCTTCATGTCCACCCACAGGGAGATGCTCTGCAAGGGAGGTTTGTATGTGGAAACCATGTAAAGTGTGAGGAAAAGTAAATTGTGGAATAATTTGGTTCAGTTTATGCTGAATTCAGAAGAAAATGAAATTTCCAAACAACATAGTGATAAATGACCTGTGTTTTAGCCTTCTTTGAAAAACATACTATGTTGAAAAAATCTCTTCCACACCATACCCACAAATATATCACCCAAACTTACCCAAACAATCTTTGAATAGGTAGAGATTAAAGAGTTATTGAACATATATTTTTCTTTGGCTTTTCAAAGATAGCTAAGGATAGACTATCAAAGCTTGAACTATCAAGAAAATTTTGATTTCAGATTTTAAAATTATGACTCTAATTTGATATTTTAGATGAAAGTCCAAGGAAAATATCTATAATTCAAAAAGTTAATTTTAAATGGATATAAATTATGTGTTCTGGTTTCCAGTGCTTGAGTCTGTGGAAAATGGAAATATTTGACTACTAAGTGTACCACTTCTTAGAACTTGGCAGAGGATAAATACAAAAATAATAGTATTGAGTAGTGGTTTAGAGCACAAGCTTTAAAATCAGTCAGACCAGGATTTTAAAACCTACTCAGCTTTTTACGAAGTTTGTTACTTAATGAAAATTATTTATACTTCCTAAGTTTTGGTTTCCTGAATTGTAAAATAAGAATAAATTTTTTCATTCATTTATTTATACTTAGGACAGTGTCTGGAATATAATGGTAAGTATTATAATTTTATTAGAATATAATGTAAATGATGAATGAAGACAAAAATGAAAAGATCTAGAGAAAATAAAATCAAAATAAATTTTGGAGAAAAAAATGGCCTCATTAGAGATACAAACTCCATTTTCAAGAAAAAGAGAATTCTTTTCATTGTTATTGTCTGACATCTTTCTAACCATTTACTCAGCAGTGAGTTATATAATCTCAATTTTGACTACAGTGCAAACTCATTTATCTTGTCAAGAATTACTCACTCAGCCTAATCATGCACATTTGCTTACAATATTTCAAAAATGCAGTTCAATTCTTATGATTTTTATTAATTTTTTGACATGATTTATATCAATGTGTAAGCAGAACACTTCAAAGAATCAGTTATATGGAACATTATATTGGATTGAGTGGCAGCTCACCAAAGGATATTCTAGGTCCTAATCCCCCAAAACTTACAAATGGATATTGTCTTATATGACAAAGAGTGTAACTATGTTAAGGATATTGAGACAAGATGCTTATCCTTGATTATCTGAGTGGGCCCTAAACACAATCAAACATATCCTCATAAAACATAAGCAAAGAATGTTTAAAGACGAGAAGGTGACAGGATGACTGAGGATTCAGAGATTGGAGTGTTGCAGCCACAAGCCAGAAATCATCATAAATTGTAAGAGTCAAAGAACAAATTCACCTGTAGAGCATTTAGAGCAATTATGTCCTTGATAACACCTTGATTTCAGACTTCCGTCTACACCTCTTTGAAAGAATAAATTTCTGTTGTTTTGGTAATTAATTATAGTATCTCTAAGAAACTAATTCAACTATCTGATGATAGATGAACAGACAGATGATGATGATAGATGGATAGATAGATGATAGATAGACAGACAGAGAAACACAGATACATAGATATAGCCAAAGCCAATCTAAATTTATCTATGGTCAACTGATATTCAAAAGGTGGAAATTTCTTATAGGATTTGAATGCTACAGAGAAAATGAGAAAAACATCTACTAATACAAATACTCAGTCTAGGTTTAACAAGATGAAACAGAATTCTGCTCTACTATATCAAATCCATTTATTCCCATGAATAATAATCTCCATTGCACCTACTTCTTTACCCCAAAACATACAAAAGGAAGTGTAAATAGGTTTAAGTATTATCTACCAAAAGATATTTATAGGAATGTAAGTTTTGTGAGGACAGGGATTTGTGTTCACTTCATCTCTAGAGCTAATCAGGCACATAGAAGCCACTCATGAAGCGTATCTTGAACAAATTTGTGAATCTGAAGATTACCTATTGATTATGCTTTGTATGTTTTCCCCAGTATACCAGGGGCTTCAAATCTATAGTGCAAAGAAAGATAACAAATATATCTCCAGAGACATACAAAGTAATTGGAAATTTAGGAAAGAATTATTAATAGTAAATGTCAAAAGTCAAAATTAAAACAAATTTAGTTAAAAGACCTAATTGTCATTTATTAATGATTCTATAATCTGGAAAAATCTCATCTTAGAAAATAGAATGTGTTTGTGAAAATGGCCATTCTCCCAAAATTATTATACAGATTCAATACAATCCCAATCAAAATACCACTTGCCTACCTCACAGAGCTAGAGAAAGCATTCCTGAAATTTATCTGGAACCAGAAAAGACCTAGAATAGCAAAGGCAATTCTGGGCAACAAAGGGAAGGCAGGAGGCATCACAATCCCCGACGTGAAACTATACTACAAAGCTACTGTGATAAAATCAGCATGGTACTGGAATCAAAACAGACCTGAAGATCAATGGAATAGATTAGAAGATACAGACACAACTACAAACACACTTAGCCACCTCATCTTTGACAAAGGGGCCAAACATGTACATTGGAAGAAAGATAACCTCTTTAACAA